>LT669793.1:20732499-20823449 GCA_900128785.1 Arabis alpina
TTATTAATTAGGAGGATTAACCACTTCACAATATATCAACAACGTGACAAATAGTTGTTGTATGTGATAAGGTGTAGCCCATTGAATAGATTTAAAACTAACGGACATAAAACATAAATTTCTAATTTACTCTCCAACAACAAAAATTTTACAACTGTTTTTACACCTTTAATTGTAATACTGTGGTAATATTATTTCCGATAGGATCATGAACTCATTTTTTCGTTCGATAAATATCAAGGGATTTATTTTTAACTCTCTTGGCCTGTAAAAATATTGTTTTGCTACCTCTAAACTTTAACCATCCACATCCATCATTAGAAATCATCCTTACAAAATTAACACGCTTGTTAAAATCAAAACACATTTTTCCCACTTTTAAGATAATAAATATTTAATTTTTGGATATATAATCTTCTAAAAGAAAATTATATGATTATTTGGCAACGAAATCAGATAAAAAAATATTGTAATCTAATAATTAAAAAATCTCATAAAGCACATAAATGTTTTTTTGCACATTCTTTAGTTTATTTGTTTCTACTCTTTTGGTTTTTTTACCACCTTTCACTTTTGTATTTCTCATATCTCTTTGACGGTGACTCTTAAATTATATTCAAATAATTATTATGTTCAATGCCGAATTCTTAAATTTTCAATATTATTTTAATAACCATAACAAAGTACATATATTTTTAGTACTAATATTTTTTAAGAGAATCCATTGATCCCTATAAGATTTATAAATATGGATATTAGAACATACTTTGACTCTTTTTTCATATACATATATTCCCTAACCATTTTTAAATATTATTTAGTCATTTTTATTTATTATATGAATAGTCAAATCAATTAAAATAAATAAATCGATATATTTGACATAACAATTACTTGATAGTTAATATGATTATCTTTTTATTAGCTTAAATAATTATACTTTATATTTTCTAGAATATTTTAATTACTATTAACATTACTTAATTTGTTTATTCTTATTTTTATTTTTCGATGGTAGAAATACTGTTTTATAGCCAAGCATTGTATGAAAGAAACGTCAACAGGTGAAGGAACCAACGTTATCATCAAACAAACCACATGAAGATTAATCTTTGGCGACTGCTTCATTAAATTTATCGTGGTCCACTTTATTCAATTATATTTTTTCATTAGTTAACAACTTTACTCATTTGTAGTAAAATTTTGCTAATATGATGATTGAAACCTAGATGTTTACGAAATTGAATTTGGAACATGAGTTCGTAAAAGTGTACCAATGGTTTACATATATTCTCTGTTTGGATAGTGTAATGTTTTTTTGGCAAATTTTATTTGAAAAACATATTAGATTATATTAAACATGCATAGCATTATTTATTTTTAACAATTTACCATTATTTAAGGAATTTAATATTATTATTTGAAAACGTAATTTACTTACCGTATTACCATAGTCACCTATACCACATAAAATCGTAGATGTCATTATTTTTACATAACATTTGATTGTAAAATTCAAACTTATAATAGACGGTTTTGGTCTAAGCACCAACATTGATTTTTTTTTATCCTTTCACGTTATCAAGAAAAAAATAAACAAATTAAATGTGAATATATGCTAGTAATTTTCTAAGCAATTAAGTAAAAATTAATGTTTCCAAATTTCTCTAAATTTTAATTATCCATGTATTATTTATTTATTTTTTTAAAAAAATATTTTTTCGTAAATGGAAAAGAAGAAAATTGGAAAAAACTAACAATTAAAAAATGGAAGTTAAAAAAAACGAAAGTAAATAGCTCATCAACTTTATAGCTATTTTCCAATTGTATATATTAAGAAAATTTGACTTATTGTCATTTAGAAAAAAATAATTACGTATATTGTGATGTGCATATTTTTAACTGATTGATTTAAATCTTACATGGAGAGCTTTAGAAGCTTATGTCTTGAACTTTAGGAACAATTTTTAAATAGTATTCTTAAAATTTCCTATTTGCGTAAGGAAATAGATTATTTTTCTCATTAAAAAAATATAAATTTTTCCATTAAAAAAAAATAATAACTTTAATTCATAAATATTGACGTGGCACGACACTAATGGATTTAATGCTTACGTGGACGCCTTTAAGAGCTTATAGATTCAACTTTTAAAATTTCCTATTTGTGTAAGGAAATAGATGATTTTTGTTATTTAAAAAAGGAAAGATTTATATTTTTAACAAAAACAAAATTAACGTAATTAATAAATATGGACGTTCCACGTTATTATAGGTTGATTTATAGCACACTAAATAGAAGTTAAAGAATAATTTAGTTTGACTATAAAATCAAACTACTACCTTAAAATTAATACTTATTAATTTAATATATCTAAATTAACTTCTATTTCGCTAAAAATAGATTTTATATTAATTTTTAAATACATATATTGATAGGAAACTATAAAGATATTTCTAGATTAACATCATTACTACTACTACCTTAAATTTTTTAGAATTTTTCATAATCTATAATAATACCTAAAAACAATAGATTTATGAAAAAAAGAAATTTATCTCTTAGTTTCCTATTAACAATAAATAGAAAATTAATTTAATACTATATATTGATGTGCCACGACAATATTGGTTGATTTAATGCTTATGTGAACGCCTTAGGAGCTTATAGCAAAAATTTAGAAAAAATCGTCGATAAAAATATGACGACTAACATACGAACAAAGAATTCGACACAGGAAACTGTAAATAAGAAAAACAAATAACAACAAAACTATCGTAAGAAACCATAAACATCATTAAAACAATACAAACATAAGACAAACAAACAATATACCCGGTACCATGTTTAATCTGTAAGAAGAATATATCATGCAAATCCAAAAAAGTATTAATGAGCATGGACTAATAAAGAAACGAATAACAATAATAAAGAAAACACAAAAAATAAACGCTTAATATAAAGAACATCCACTAATAAAAATACCTTGAGATGGACAATATACACATGATATTTTTCATATAAAGTTTTTCAAGCCTTGATCTAAAGAATCACTCTCTATATAAAATAAATAAACTCTCTTTATTAGGTGTAGAAAATAACTCAAAACTAAATTCTAAAACTCATGCCTTTCATCACAACTCAATCAAGGTATATATAACACAACATTGTTATTTCCAATCCTAATAGAAAATAGAAAACTACTATTTTCTAATTCTAATAGTAATGGTAAATTTACATTTAGCCTATCTTTTCCATAACCAACTTGTTATAGATGTTAGATATTTTTTTCATTTAAAATGGAAATTTTCAATTAACAATTTAAATATATTATAGAAAACTACTATTTCCTAATTCTAATAGTAATTGTAAATTTCATTTTACTCTATCTTTTCCATAACCAACTTGTTATAGATGTTAGATGTTTTTTGTCATTTAAAATGGAAGTTTTGAATTAACAATTTAAATAATAATATTTTTAATTTAAAAAAAGGGAAAGTTTCTTATTATCCACAAAAACAAAATTAACTTAATTCATACATATTGACATGAAACGTTACTATTGGTTGATTTATCGCCTATATGGACGCCTTTAGAAGCTTATAGCTTCAACTTTTATATAGTATAAACTAGATTTTTTATACCCACGCTACACGTGGGTTTGTTTTTTCAATGAGTTTAATATATGTTTAGATTTCCTAACTTTAAATTTGCTAGACGTTAATATATATAAATGCAAAAGTGTAATGGTAATAAAATGAAACAATCGTAGAGAGTTAAATAATTTATTTACCACAAATATTAATAGGATTTTTTGAAAATAAACCCTGGAGTGGCTAAGATTTAAAGTACCACTTTTGCAGCTTTGTACATTTGTTTTCGTAAAGACTAAGTCGATTTGATATAAATTCTATTAATTTTTCCTGTCATTTCTTATATCGGATCTAGCGAATCCATAAAGATTCCTGCATCGAATTCGAATAATCTCGTGTCCAATATCGTGATGGAGCACTCCGAGCGGCAATGTTAAGGTGGAGCTTTTGCTTGTTGTTTCTCACATCTTGTTCGTTTGTGTTCAAGTATTAGTGGAGGATATGTATGGAAATTAAGCTTTACCCATTATATTTGCTGGGTTTTCAATCTTAGTGTCGCTGGTATATTTTTTGAAATGCGGGGAAACCGGTTATAAGATGTTAGAGTTTAAACTATTATTTACTAGGTGAGTACACGCGCATGCGCGCGAGTTTTGTCGTAGATGTATATTGCTTTTGATTTATATTTGTTGCCTAAATAATTTGTAACATATATTTTTAGTGTTTTATGTTGTTTTTATTTGGATTTATAAGGTTATGTTTTTGAAAATATATTTAAATCATATTTTTAATTTACATGCACTTATAGGAGAAGATTCATTAATTCATACTTAAATTGCATCCTTAGTAAAACATGTGTTATTTTGAAGTAATTAAAGATAATTCAGGTTATCTTTTTGAAAATACAACTGTATAACTACTTCTCTAGATCGATGTTTCCAATGAATTCTTCTATTTAAATGAGTTAAAAGGTTCATTAATTCATGGATAAATTGTTTTTATAAAATAATTGTATTATTTTAAAGTAATGAAGATAACTCAGGTTAATTTCTTGCAGAAAGTAACAAAATTAGCATAAACTAACATTAACAATATAATCTTCCCAAGTATAAAATAGAGAGAAGAATATGTGGATACTTAAAGACGATGAAAATGTTTCATTTCTCCTTATCTTAATACATTTCTTCGTCTCTTCTGATTGGTATGACACTTAACATCTCCTCATAGACATCTTCTTATGTACCCCTCACCAACCAAATTGTATATCTTTTCTCTTCTGTCTTTTTTTCTTCCCAGAAAAAAAGCACTATAAACAAACGTGTTGCGTCACGTTTATCTTCTTTCTTTGCATATATCTTTCACAAATAATTTTTAATTCTTAAATAGATTCAAGTCAAATATATTTTCCAAAACTCTACTTGATGATTATGAACTTAAAATGGTTTAACCCTAACAAACGTTCAACCATAAAAACTAAATTCGAACATAACATAGTTAACCTAAACATAAATAATATTTTAAATCAATTATATTTTGAAAGTGGCTTCATGATTTTTTTTTTTAAAATATGACATTATATAAAGTGGCACTTCACAAAAATTCGCTTACTTCGAAACATACAAATTTATATTTCTTCTTCGTTTATAGTTACATTTAAAAATTTATTTTTGTTAAAAATAAATTTAGAAAACACAAATAAATTTACAAAACACATAGTTTTAAAAATATTAAACTTATTTTTGTGTAGATACTTTTAGTATGTTACTTAACAAAACAATAATTGCTCTTATTCTCTTTTTCATTTTTGTTATATAATTGAAACTATTGTTTTAAGGATACCTTCATTTTTTTCCCCTCTACTATATGTAAGACTTAGCAACTTCTATTTTTACTATATGAATTTAGCTTTAGATAGACTTATTTGTTAAATTTTTAGGACATGTTTCATATCTTAATTTGTTTTATAATACTTGCGATACAACTTAACGTACTGAAAATATACAAAATGTGAAATATATTAGTATAGCCAAATTTATTAATCCTATTATTATTCCAATAACTATGTATACCTATATATATTTATTAGTATAACATTGTGACTTTTCAAATTCTTTTCATAATGTTAGCATCAAATATATAATTGTTAAATAGTACTTATGTATATTAAATTTAAAATTAAAAAAAAAAAAAATATGAAGTGGAAATGATGTGGAAGGTGATGTGTTCTCATGAGAAGAGAGAAAAGCTAACTTTATATATATAGATTCTTTTGAATTGTATTCCAGATTGCATAATATCCGGGAACTGAGCATGATAATAAACTTTGACTAAAATTAAGTAAAATTTGTTTATCGAGATAAGAGTAGAAAGATTATTGATTGTTAGATGGGGTATACTTGTAGTTCTGAATCTACGGGTAGCAACTTTGATTCTTCTTGATTTGATTTGTTTGCTCTGTAGACTTCCATGGTTAACAGCATGTGGAACCTGCTACGATTTTTGAAGTTGCCAATTCCCTGCAAGGTAAAATCAAACATGCATATTAATTTTAGTATATTGATGTTTTGAGATAAAGAAGATATATGTATATTTTGATCATGTTTGGATTTTACCTTACTACGGAGGTAGCCCATTGTATATTTCTTTGTAGACTATATTTTTGACTGTCTTCTCTGCATTATTTCGGGTTTTAGAATAGTTAGACCTTTGGGAGATGTTACGCGTGAAAGCGCCACCCTCAATCAATCTATTTCCCAATCGAGATATAATTAGTCTTGTACCATTGCATAGACCCTCCTTTTGATTGATGTTTCGAAGCAGCATTATTGGAACTCCTACTTTTAAAGACAACTTATGCTTTGGTAGTCCAGAAAACTCTAGAGAGTTTAAGAACTCAACGGTATATAGCGTCGCGTAGTCTGTAGATATAGTATCTGCTTTGCCTATGCTGTCTGAGCTTAGATGTTCCTTTGACATAACTGGCAGTTGATCCAACATGTGTGCATTAATCTCATCAACTGTCTCGTTTGGTGGAGTTAAGATTGCTCTTTTTGTAATGCTTGCATGTTTATTTGTTGATAAGCCGTTCTCTTCATTTATGGCTTGGAATATATCCTGCAAATGATTTCCACTTGATTGCATTAGGAATCTGTTATCAACTGCCATCATATGACTGTTATCTTCATTGACATCTTCTGAATCACTTGTGGTTGCAGTCCCATCTCCAACACTCAGCAACCATTCATCAAAACTTCCTTGCGATTCTTCAAATCTCATGTTCTGTTTGAGAGCGAAGACTTTGCAAGAGTCCCACAAGTATGATTGTTTAATTGATGATAAGATTGTGTTTGCTCGAGTACCTTGTGGAATAACCGGTAGTGTTTGCCTGAAGTCGCTACCTAGTATAACTGTTTTGCCTCCAAAAGGTTGGTCTTTAGCTTCTGGTTTCTTCATCGACGATAAATCTCTTAATGTTCTATCTAGGGCTTCGAATGCATACCGATGACACATTGGGGCCTCATCCCATATGATAAGATTAGTTTTATCGATTAATTCTACAAGCATTGTGCTAGGCATTATATGGCACAATGAATCTTCATTGAGATTTAAGGGTATCTTAAAGCGTGAATGTGCTGTCCTTCCCGCAGGTAGAAGTAATGATGCGATGCCTGAAGAAGCAACTGGAAGTACAATTTTCTTTTCTGATCACAGCTTAGAAATGATGGTCTTGTAAAGGTATGTTTTCCCTGTTCCACCAGGACTGTAGAGAAAGAATAATTTTACAAGACCATTTTCAACTGATTCCATGACTGCATCATAAACTTGTTTTTGGTGCACATTTAAACTCATGAAACGTTCCTCGTGGTCTTTTTTCTCCTTATGTACATTGCACTGTAACTCTTGGGTTAATAGGCTATTCCTAGAAGCTCGATTTTGCCTTTAATTGAACCTCTAGCTACATCAGGAGCTCGATCAGTGGGAAAGTTTTCGTCGTTGATGAGGAGTAGTTTTCCAATAACATTTGGATTTTTTTAAAATAGTTGAATTAGACATGTTGATATTATAATAAAAAGATGGAGTTAGAAAATATTTACCATAATTTCTCAAAATCAGCCAAAGAACGAATTTTGAACTGTTGTCTTTCAATGGTGTTTTCAGACACAGTTACCTCATCCATCTTTGTTTGCTGAGTGAATTTGAGGATATACTTATGATTAGATACCCTGA
The DNA here is from genome assembly GCA_900128785.1 of Arabis alpina. Lineage (NCBI taxonomy): Eukaryota > Viridiplantae > Streptophyta > Magnoliopsida > Brassicales > Brassicaceae > Arabis > Arabis alpina. Next base: position 20,740,318 of record LT669793.1, read on the forward strand.
AGTATGTTTTGTTGTCAACCATCTGGAAATTATTGATCTTGAAGATCGCATTAGTTTTCAGCTTCGTTTCATAGCATGCTAGACGATTAGCGTCTAAGAATCCTTGGATTACACTTGACTGCAGAAATTCATGGATGATTGTATAATTAATGTTAGATAGTGTTTATCTATGTAATTGTGCATTGTTAATCAATTATAACGTACCTTTTTGTCGATGAACAGAAGTTCAACACCCATGAGAAGGCCTCCTTTTTTAGGATTACGTGCCTCCCCAAAGTTGAGAAGTCTGACCGTAACTTCTTTGTTACTGAAACCTTTATGAAGATTGTCAAGAACCAATTGAGAAAGTGAATTGGCAAAAGAGGATTTCTTTAAAGGAGCCACGGAAAATCAATTAGCTAAAAGAGGAGGTAGTTTTCTGATGCAGCGAGATATTTGGAATATTTATTACCAAATATCATTATTTCCTATTTTATTATTTAGATTTATATTTATTATTTATCTTCTAAAATATTCTAAAGAGTATTAGGGTTTTATGTTTTTTATAAATAACCTTCTTATGCCTCCTATTGTATTGAGTTATTGATGAATTATTAATCGAAAGATTTAAAGAGGTTTTGATAAACCACTGTGAAGAGTATTCACAAACCCCAAGAGCTTTTGCGAAAGCCCTGAGAGGAGGACTCTCAAACCCTAGTTTCCGGGTATTCTCAGAATCAACGGATCTAGTTCTATCCCTAGAAGCTTCCGCTCCATCAGTTGGTATCAGAGACATCCTCTTTGATTTCTTAATCAGAAAACAATTATGGTGATCATGGTGAGTGATAGTAACATATATCCTTCCGTGGACGAAAATCCTTTTGTCGAGAGAGAAGAGATCCATGAGATCTATAGAGAGATTCATGGTGATCCTATCTTCGATATCTATGAAGAAGATGTTAGAGTTTTTGACTTTGTCTTTCGAGAAGATGATTTCGAAAATCTGACTTGTGCAAAATCCGGGCGAAATCGGATCTGTGCAAAATCAGGGTTGAATTCGTTCTGTGCAAAATTCGTGCAGTTTCAGGTTTCTGAAAAATCCATGCAGAATCAAGTTCGTGCAAAATTCGAGCGAAATCCGATTTCTGCAAATTTGGTGCTCACGAAGAATCCTTTGAAGAAACTATATGAAGATTTGAAGAATTCATATTTCGTGTCAAGAAATCTATTGAAGATTCGAGGACGAATCTTTTCTTGGCCGGCGAGACCTGATGCAACGAGATATTTGGAATATTTCCAAATATCATTATTTCCTATTTTATTATTTAGATTTATATTTATTATTTATCTTCTAAAATATTCTAAAGAATATTAGGGTTTTATGCTTTTTATAAATAATCTTCTTATGCCTCCTATTGTATTGAGTTATTGATGAATTATTAATCGAAAGATTTAAAGAGGTTTTGATAAACCACTGTGAAGAGTATTCACAAACCCCAAGAGCTTTTGCGAAAGCCCTGAGAGGAGGACTCTCAAACCCTAGTTTCCGGGTATTCTTAGAATCAACGGATCTAGTTCTATCCCTAGAAGCTTCCGCTCCATCATTTCCAATAAGCAAAAAGAACACCAAGTTAAGCTTTGATGTGTCCCAATGGTCTACGTTTGAGCTATTATTTATAGTATAGATCACAACTTCAGAATAAGGCAAGATTCCTAATTTCTTTTAGTTTTGGCTTTTCTTGTTTAGAAGTAGATGTTTTCCTTTTCTGTGTTTGATTAAGAGATATTGATTATACAATAATGGAAAAAATTACCTGGGAAGGTTCTAAAATGAATTGAATTTCCACAGTGCCTCTTGGACCTTCGTCTTGATCTATTCGACACGAGAACCGCCATAGTCGCTGATTTCCGATCTGATTGGGAAAACAGAGAAGATAATAACGCTTATTGGGCTTCATATGTTTGGGCCTGTTTGTGGTTTTATTGTTTTGCTACATTGTTGGGCTTAAATTTATTATAGTCTATAATTAGAGTTTGTTTTAATGTAATTTAACTTTTTAACTCGATTGAGTAATTATAAATTTGATTTATAAATTTTTTATTTTATTTTTGGCTACTTAACTTTTCCTATTCCTATGTGCAAAAGGATATATACAATTTGTAAATTTTCAATTTTCAATTAACAATTACAATATAGTATTTTTAAATTTTTTAAAAATAGAAAGTTTCTCATTATCAACAAAAACAAAATTAACATTATTCATAAACGTTGACATGGCACGTTACTATAGGTTGATTTATCGCCTATGTGAATGCCTTTAAAAGCTTATAGCTTCAACTTTTATATAGTATAGACTAGGTTTTATACCTACGCTACGCGTGAGTTTATTTTATCAATGAGTTTAATATATATTTGGACTTACAAATTATGAAATTAGGTAGACATTAACATAAACAAATACAACAGTGTAATGATAAGAAAGTGAAGCAATCGTAGAGAATTAAATAATTTATTTACTATAAATACTAATATGTATCGTATGAGCAACTCTTTACGTATGTAGAGGATTATATATATGTTCATGTTTAGATATTGTTATGACATATCTTTTGAGCGTTCATGTTATTGCACTACCTTCTCTTTCTTAATCAAAGTGTAGTGTTGGAGCTCATATTCTTTTAGATGTCGTATTTGAAAGCCGAAAGTTCTGCTTTTTTTTGTTAAACATATCTTACCGATTAATTTCCATAAATTAAGAGGACTGTGCACTTCACAATATATTAATAATGTGACAAATAATTGTCCTAGATGATGAGTTTATACACATGTTTATAGCCTAGATTTTATACTCACGCTACGCGTGGATTTGTTTTATCGATGAGTTTAATATATATTTGGACTTACTAATTTAAAATTAACATATATGAATACAAAAGTGTAATGGTAAGAAAGTGAAACAATTGTAGAGAATTAAATAATTTAATTACCATAAATACTAATCTGTAGCTTCTAGCCAAAATTATTTTGTATGTTACCATAGACCACCCTCTCAAAAGCTTAATTATCTTTTAATGACTTAGGCCATCTCCAATGGTTTACACCATTTTGGTGTAAAAAATGATGTAACACCAAAATGGTGTTCGATTTTACTCCAATGTATTACACCATTTTTTACAACAAAAAAGAATATTCGAAGTATATTCTCTTTTCAATTTCTTTGTTAATTGTTAATAGTACTTCATATTTTTAAAATTTGCAATTTGATCCTTTCTATTTTATTTTTTTTAAATTTCCATAAAATTACATAAATTAAAAATTTATTATATTAAAACAAAATACATTACACCATATGAAATAATAAAAAATAATAATTATTTGCTTATTCATCACCATGCATTTGATCATAAATATTTTCCCAATAAATGATCAACTAATGCATTTCGAAGTGAAACATGAGCGTCTTTGTTTTGAAATTTCTAAACCAAGCAAGAAATTCTTGAAACCGGAGATTATCATCCTTGACTACTTCGACTTCGGGAGTTGGCGTTTCTCTTCCAACTTCAATTGGTGCATCGAGATCGCGTTCATCTTCGATTATCATGTTATGTAAAATTATACATGTAGTCATTATGTCATGTAAGACATCTTTTTTCCAAAAACGAACCGGTCTTTGACAAGCTTCGTCTCAAGATACTTCATTTGGACAATATTTTGATGATCTTACTGGATCCGGAAGCAATTTACCGAAGTATTATTAAGTTAAAAGTCAATAATAATTATTGTTGTTTTATTTCTAATTTATTTGATTTTTTTTTTATCTTTAATTTCAGTCATTTGTGTATTTTAAATTGGTTATCTAATCAATGTAATTGTATTTTCTAGGGGTGGGCATAAAAAACCATAACCGAATAACCGAACCAAACCGAACCGATGTTATGGGTTTCGGTTAGGTCCATAACCTACATACACTACCTATTGGTCATCTTGAATATTAGTCCATAGGTATCGGTTTGGTTTCGGTTATAACCCATAACCGAAATCAAAACCGAATAAAACCGAAATATTATATACATTATATATATTAGCCACATTTAATCTCAACCTTATAAACATTAGACCAACCATATTTAGGAACGACATCATTAAAATGTTAAATCAACTTTGGTTTCACTTTAGTTTGATATATTTGTCATGTTTCAGTTTTACTTTGGTTTGATACTATCATAGTATGTTTAATTTCATAAATAAAGATGTCTTAGTTTTACTTAAATATGTTAACGTCTTCGGTGAAACTTTAAATGTGTTGAATGTGTTCGTAATATTTTGGTTTCGATTTCTGTTTGGGGTAATACCCATAACCAAACCGAACCAAATATATTTCGGTTATTATATGGACTTCATTATTATCAAACCGAACCGACCAAAACCGAACCAAAACCGAAAAACTAAAAAACCGAAAAACTGAACCATAACCGCCCACGCCCACCCTTCTATTAAATTTTATGTAATTTATATTTCAAATTTTAATTATGTACAATAAAAACTATAATTTATATAAAGTTTGTGAAATAATGATAAATTTAAAAGTTTATATATCAAAAATATATTTATTAATTGTTTCTTATTTTTATAAATAAAACAGTCAATTTGAAAAGAACTTAAAAGATGAAGAATCATTTTATAAATTAAAAAGTTTAACACCAAAATGGTGTTGGGTTGGAGAGCATTTTACACAAAAAATGAGATTTGCTATACGGTTGAAGATGCCCTTATAGTGTTATTTCATAGACACATCTATATATTTATGTTGCTATGTTTCTTTGTCCACATATTGTATTGGTTCGACTTTCAATGCAAAGAACATAATGCAATTCCCAAATTGTAAGACAATAGAACCATGTCAATGGTGCAATCCAATTGACCGTCAAACCCCAAATTTCAATCCCGTTGGTTGCAATGCTGAAGAATTAGTAATTCCCTTGGTAACAAATCCATATCTGTTATGAAAATGTTATTTTATTTCGGCTTTGAGTTAATGTCCTCTGGTGAGTAATTTTAAATATTATGGTGATAATTAGATGACATACCACTTTTCATGTTTATACAATATGAAAACGTGATTCCGCTATATTTTGGTTCTTTCGAAATGTGGTTTCTTTATAGATGTTTAGCGTGTTAAAATATAACTAAAAGGAAAAATACCATTCATTAATACACCAAAACTATTTTTTCTTTTATGATTGAAATTCTTTGCGAAAACCCTATTTTCCAAGACATTACTCTACTATGTGTTTTGCATGCCCGATAAGCCCAATGATTATCTTATAACTGACCACCTAAAATATTAAAAAATTATTTTCTATGCTCTAAACATCATCATATTTATGGATTGTTTTGTATATTTATTTGACTAGATGAAAATATATCAAATCTCGATTTGCTTTCACTATATATAGTTCACTATTTGAATCATGTGCTATCTTGTTAAAGACCTTGTATTATGTGTATCTAACAGGATTGCAGAATGGAGTTGTGCCCATTTGATGGCTTAAATCACCCTAATCCTTCCACGTAAGCTTTACATTGATACTTATATGTTCTTTACATATTTGACAAAATATTTTTTTGTTTTTCTTCACGAGTTTGCTTAACCATCATCATCTTACATAAAAACTTTATAGGGGTCCAACTATGTGTCCTTATTTCGACTATTCTCTCACCATTCCTCAGAATCTTGCTTTATCTAGAGTCGTTGCGCTTCCTAATCTCAATAGCCTGTTGACCATTGGATCAACTTTATTTTTGCTTACCCCTCTAAGTCCTCTTTCATGTTCAGCTTCAGAACACGGATCTTCTCCGTCGTTTCCTGAAAAAAATCTGCACCATACTATGTGTTTTGCATGCCCGATAAGCCCAATGATTATCTTAAAACTGACCACCTAAAATATTAAAAAATTATTTTCTATGCTCTAAACATCATCATATTTTTGGATTGTTCTGTATATTTATTTGACTAAAAGAAATTATATCAAATCTAGATTTGCTTTCACTATATATAGTTCACTAGTTGAATCATGTGCTGTCTTGTTAAAGACCTTGTATTATGTGTATCTAACATGGTTACGGAATGGAGTTTTGCCCATTTAATGGCTTAAATCACCATAATCCTTCCACGTAAGCTTTACATTGGTACTTATATGTTCTTTACATATTTGACAAAATATTTTTTTGTTTTTCTTAACGAGTTTGCTTAACCATCATCATCTTACACAAAAAGTTTGTAGGGCTCCAACTATGTGTCCTTATTTCGACTATTCTCTCAACATTCCTCAATATCTTGCTTTATCTAGAGTCGTTGCGCTTCCTAATCTCAATAGCCTGTTGACCATTGGATCAACCTTATTTTTGCTTACCCCTCTAAGTCCTCTTTCATGTTCAGCTTCAGAACATGGATCTTCTCCGTCGTTTCCTGAAAAAAATCCACACCATAAATGCTCCTCTCCCCCACTTGGGTAAAGTATAGAGGTGTACGACATGGCCTCCCATACAACGCCTCATAAGGAGCCATACCAATACTGGCCTGGTAACTGTTATTATACGTGAACTCCACCAAGCTCAAATGATTTGCCCAATGGCCACCCCAATCCAGCACACACATCCTCAGCAAATCCTCAAATGTCTGAATCATCCTCTGGGAGTGCCCATTCGTTTAAGGATGATAAGTTGTACTCATATGCATCTTAGTGCCCATCTCAGCCTGAAAAGCTCTCCAAAACACTAAAGCAAACCTCGGATCTCTGTCCGACACAATACTCGCTGGCACACCATGCATCCTCACAATCTCTTTCACATACTTCTTAGCCAAGACCTCAGCTCCATCGGTCTTCTTAATGGGTAGAAAATATGCTGACTTAGTCAGTCGATCAACAATCACCCAAATGACATCGTGAGTCCGAGAAACCAGCAGTCCTACCACGAAATCCATGGTAATCATGTCCCACTTTCACTCTAGAATGGGTAAACTCTTCAATAAACCACTCGGGACCTGATGCTCAGTCTTCACTAGCTGACAAACGTTGCAAGCTACCACCCAGTTAGCCACATTCTTCTTCGTCCAAACCCAGTGATAATACCGTTTCAGGTCACGATACATCTTAGTCGCACCCGAATGAATAGAAAACATGCTCGCATGAGCCTCTCTCAGAATCTCCTGCCTCAAGTCCTCATCTTTAAGCACACAGACTCGCCCGTGCACTAAGATAGTCCCATTAGCAGAAACCTGATACTCAGAACCAGCAGCCTTAGAAAGATTAATCAACTCCTGGTCCTTCTCATGATCTACTCGAATCCTGCTAAACAGGGTCTGCCTGGTTAGCTGCCTCCAGCCCCAATGGCTCCTGTGAGATAACACACAATTTCAAAGAACTAATCTTGCTCACCTAAAGACTCCACATCTCGCTCCTGAGCTGAATCATACCGCCTCCGACTAAGAGCATCTGCCACCGTGTTAGCCTTACCAGGATGGTAAACAATATCCAAGTCATATTTTGCCAACAACTCTGACCATCGTCTCTGTCGTACATTCAAATCTGGTTGAGTAAAAATGTACTTCAAGTTGTGATGATCGGTGAAGACCTAAACTCTGCCACCATACAGATAAGACATCCAAATCTTCAAGGCGAAGATCATTGCAGCCAACTCTAGATCATGGACATGATAGTTGCCCTCGTGCTTCTTCAACTGCCTTGAAACATAAGCAATTACCTTACTCTGCTACATTAACACACAATACATATCAACTCCCGAAACATCTGTCTACACCACATAAGGCTCGTCGGGCTCAGGTAACGCCAACAATGGTGTACTAGTCAACATCGTCTTCAACTTTGCGAAACTCAACTCACACTCTGAAGACCACACAAAAGGAACATCCTTCCCTGTCAGCTTCGTCACAGATTGAGCCATACTCGCAAAACCTTTAACGAATCTCCTGTAGTAACCTGACAGCCCGAGAAAACTCCTGATCTCTGTAGCATTCCTCGGTCTAGGCCAATCTGGGATAGACTGAATCTTAGGTGGATCCACAGAAACTCCCGCTACAGAAACAATGTTACCCAGAAAACCCCATCTCTCGGTGCCAGAAACTACACTTGCTTAGCTTAGCAAACAGCTTCTGCTCCTCCAACTTCTCCAAAACTCTCCTCAAATGCACCTCATGATCCTCATGACTCTTCAAATATACCAAAATGTCATCGGTGACAGTCCAAATGAACTATGTACTGAACCAACCAATCCATACCCAAGATAACATCATACAACTCCACTGAACTGATCACCAAGTCCGCTGGCATCAACTCACCAACCACTAGAATATCCACGCCTCTCGCCCGACCATGAGTGACTAGAAACTTCCCTCTAGCAACCATAACCAGCCCAGTTCGCTCACGAGCGTCACCCCGGATACCGCATGCTCGGTAGTAATGAAGCAATTCGATGCTCTAGAATCAAATAACAAACAAGGTCCACAAACAAGGATGCTCAATACCAATGCTCAAAACCGCCCACAAACAAGGTCACTACACAAATCTTATGTGCTAAGAACACAACTTTTCCATCACAGAATAAAAAATCCAAGAACAAACATGAATTCAAACACCACAGATTTTACCAAGTCTGAGTTAGAAGGTTTACCTGTGAGCGGCCTCGAGCTCGGCTCACCTGCCGCGGTAATAGCCGGCGGATGCTGCATCGCCGCAATCTGAGTCACAGGCTGCACTGCCGCATGCTGAGTCACTGGCTGAACCGTTGCCACCGCCATCTGTTGCAACTTAGGACAGTTTGGCCTGATTTGCCCCGACTCTCCGCACTGGTAACAAACCCGAGCCACTAGAGTCTCGCTCTGATTAGGGCAACTCGCCCTCTTATGATCCAAGCTCCCACAACCATAGCACCCTCTGCTACTCTGGCTCGACCGGGAAGTGTCCTCCCACTTCCTCTTCTCTCCATGCTGATATGCTCAAATTTACCCTGAGCTAACTCTCTCAAATTAAAAGATCGTATACAGTAGGGATCGAACACATGGAATCTAATCACACAGCATATTTCTAACTTCGAATCAAGCTAAAGAAAATATGAATGTATGAATGACAAAATACAAATGAAAACAAACTTAGATTTGATGTGATTTAAATTCAATTTGACAAAAAGCTAGGCTTTCGGGAAATTCGCAGGAATGGATAAATTATAGATTTATGAAACCGTCAGGATTTTAATGAAGATTCGTTCTCGAACTTGAAACTCTAATGTAAAATTAAACGACTTCTGTTGAATTAATTGATTGTGAAATCAATCAATTTATGCAAGCATTAAAGTTCAGGTTTCAATTGTTCACAAAATCCCTAAACCAAATTCCTTTGAGAATAGGTGATTTTGTTCATCTAAGATTCTAGTCCGGTTATCAATTGATGCTTCCGCTTCTAATTGAATCAACCTAGGATGTCGAATTCAGGGTGATCAATCCTAAATCAAAATTAATGCAATCTAGATGAAGAACCATAAGATAATCCTAACATGAATTCAATTCTAGTAATTCATCTCAACTCCTTTGAAAAACCCTAAACCTACCAAGTGGATTACTCAGAAATGAATGCAGAAAATATTATGACTGAATAATACTGCATTAAAGTAAGATAAAAGGTAAGAGATACAAAAGGGTTCGAAGAAATCTGAATGGTCTGAAAACTTGTCTCCCTACTTCTATGAATCTCTCCAAAACTCTAAAATCTCCAAATTGAATATATATCCTAAAAACCTAAGTAAAACTGAATATATAAAGGGGACAAATCGTGCTGGGCCAAATTTGTGAACTTTTGGAACTTCTGGATGAAAAAAAAAATCTTCAAATCTTATTAAAGCTCGTTTATCTCCGACTTCGTAAGTGGTGTCGATCGTTACTACTAGGTGGTGTCGATTGACACCAGGCGGAAATTTCAGCTTTAACCTTGTAACTTTGGCTGCTCTTCCTTTGATGCTCCATAATGCTCTAAAATCACCAATTTAGCTCCACACGTACATAAACCTGTTAAGTTACTGAAAACACTCGAAAAACACTGAAAAGACTCGATAAAAGGACTTACATCATGGTCAAAAACCGGTAAAAACCATGATATATCACATACGCAGGCTTGCCGCCTTTGCTAGGATCCACCTGCTGCTGAGGCTTCCTAGGCTAAACAGCTAGGCTGACCACCACAACCTGCTCCCTTAGGTCATTCTCAATCTGTGCAGCAGTCTCTGTTAACTCGGCTTTAGACATAACCTTGGTCCCTTTGCACTGAGTCCTCATTTTTGGTCGAAGTCCTCTCAAGAACCTCATGATTTGGGCATGCTCGCCCTCCATGCTCTGGGCCTACTCGCCCTCCATGCTTCTACCAGCATAACACAAGAGTTGGCTAAACTCCACATCATACTCACGAACTGACATCGCTCCCTGAGCCAGCTCCAAAAACTTCCCCTCCAGGTGACCCAACGCCTCTTGAGGAAAGAACTTGGCATTAAACTCTGCCAGAAAGTCTGCCCAAGACAACACCGTCTGAGCCCGTCTAGCTGGAACACTCCTCGACCAGAGATGTGCATCACCGTCCAAATAATGGACTGCCAAATCCACCATGTATCCCTCTGGACACCTAATCGAGCAAAATTTACGCTCTAGCCTCATTCTCCACTCATCAGCCTCCTCAGGCTTAGCACCTCCAGCAAAGGAACCCGTACCGATCCTCTGCATCTGCTCCATCTTCCAAATATATGACGGAATCTCCTCAGCAATCGCAGCCCTCGGCTACACCTCTGTCACTCGTGGCAACACTGGAGCCTGAACTGGCACCGCACCTGGTAACCGCTCCAACAACTGCTGCAACAGATCAGCCAGATGATCATCTTGCCCTTGGGCTACTCCTGCGGCCACAACCGCACCCCCAACTATGCCACAACCACCAGCACCACCAGCACCACCAGCCCTAACAGGACCTACACCGGGCCCACCAACCCTCACACTGGCACTCTCATTGGCGGTCACACTAGTGGTCAGACCCTCATGAAACGTCTGCTCACCTGTCACATGTCCCTGCGTGGAACTCTGAGACTTACTCACAACAGGCTCATCCACAGGTCCATGACCTCTACCTCGGCCTCCACGGCCACCACGACCTCCACGACCTCCACGACCACGTCTTCTAGCACCTCTATCCATCTCACTGCACTATCAAAGCACACAAGCTAAGCACTAGAAAACAACATCCAAAAACAACACACTTACTGTACAATCTCATTGAAGGCTCGAAGGAAGATGATCCAGAATCCCCAAACTCACAGAATTGCCAGTTAACCTAATTCACAGTCCTAGCAGTTCTAGGCCGTCCTAAAATTGTAAGGGCTCAGATACCAAACTGAAACAACCTAACCATTTAAAAAAAAAATGATAAGACCTTAGTCTCGGACTAGCATTCCCATAAATGCTATTCTCAACAACCAAGCAAACCATCACACAACTAAACCAGCGGAAAATAATAACTCAAACAATTCTAATTCCATTAAACCGAAACAAATATCAAACAATAATCAAACAACCGTGACTCTAGATCATCCTCTTCCTCCTAACCATGATCTCATAGTCACAATTTGCCTTTACCTGCACCACATGGGAAAAAGAGATCCGTGAGTATTATCATAAATACCCAGTGAGACGGTCAACCCATCTACGGCTACGCACTGAGGCGCGATGGACCGCTCAAGCAACACACATTCAAGCAAAGCAACACAAAATAACACATAACCAACGTGCATCAGACGACACAACTACTAGGTGTCGCTCGACGCACTGGTCCTGTGTTGGACGACACACATCACCTGTGTCGGACGACACACCACAGACCAGGTGCATTGATGCGCACAAAACGATCAATGCTAAATGCAAATGCTCAAGATGTGCTATGAGTTCTAATACCTAAATCAACTAACCACAAGTGCATGGTGCAATCAATGTAGTAATCAAGGATCATTCTTCCACAAGGATTGAGTATGAATAAACAATTAGAATGCAAGAAACTAATGAAGCTAAGTGAATACAAATTCAAGGTGGATTTTGATTTTCACTAAATGTAAATGACAATATGAAATGATGCAATAAGTGAAATGTAAAGCTTAAACAAATTAGAACAATAAAGTAAAGTAAAACAATGCATAAGTAAAGGTAAAACAAGATTAAAATGCAATTTAAGAAAAGTCAACAAAAGTCAACGCAAAAGTCAACAAAATTAAGCAAGATGATCAATAAGATTACAACATGGATCTTGAGTAAAGGTGATTAATTTAGGTTGAGACAAACTAAGATAGTGATTGGTGGTACCAGGTCCGACACCCAATACCATACCCGACTCAGATCCGACTCGATACAAAGTTTTGAGGACAACTCAGAGGATGGGCCAGCGAGGACCCATTAGCAGCGTCTCGACCCGTTAAGGAGCATTAACCGACCTAAGCAAATACGGGCAAATTAGAAGACTTAGCTCGGATAAAAGAAATACTAGGAGATTTTCCATTTATCTTTTAGGGTTATTTCGACCGACTTTGTACTTGTATAAATACTTGATGTATTCCTCCAAAACGAGGACATCGCCTTCAATAGAGAATTCTATACACATCTTTTCGCTTGATCTTTTCTTTGTGATATTACGTTTAAACATAGTTCCTCTATTCTTTGGACCGATCTAGGATTGTTGCTCAATCCGGTATCACCAGTGATGCACAACAACTAAAGATAGCTAATTTCAAAGCATGAATCCATTTAATCTAGACTAATCCACTTCCATGGTACTAATCCATTTCTTAATCAATAATTAACACAAACTTCCATTTTGTTAAAGACTAATCAAGAATCATTAATGAACATGTTCATGATTAAAGTATCCTAGACATTTTCACAAACACATTCTGGGCATAAAAAGACCATAATCTAGATTTGGGGTAGTTATTTCTAATCTTGCATTAAAAACTCTTTAATCAATGAAATATAAAAGACTAACAACCTAGCATCACTAATCTAACATGACGATGGGAAAAATTCGCCTACCTGTCCAAGCTGGCAACGTTAAGAAGATGGTTGATTTCACAGTCTTCGATCATCCAACAATCTACAACATGATCATGGAGACTCCTTGGCTCAATCAGATGCGAGCTGTGCCTTTAACATACCACTTATGCCTCAAATTCCCAACAGCCATTGGTATAAAAATGATATGGGGAAATCAGAAAGATTCCCGTATGTGTTTTTTGGCCGAGCATAAGCTGCGAAACATCGAGAAGAAGAAGGACGACCTGAGCCTCAAGAATCACAAAAAGAGCGAGAACCAGCTCCGAGCAGGTCAAGAACTTGACCGACCTCTTATAGCAATTACAGATTGTAGAAGGTTGTGTAGAAGAAGAGCGACCCACCTGCGAACCTGTAGTGTCTGTGTGCATTGACGAGCAGCACCCTGAAAGGTGTGTAGAGATCGGAGCCGCACTTGATGAAACACTTAAAAAGGAGCTAGTGGCTTTCCTCCAGAAGAACATCAACACTTTTGCTGGGCAGCAAAAGACATGCCTTTGATAGACATCAGCATCGCCAGCCACGAGCTCAACGTTGATCCGACTTTCAAACCAGTAAAGCAAAAAGAAGAAAGCTTGGTCCCTACCGAGTGAAAGCAGTAAATGACAAAGTCGAAAGGCTTCTGCGCGTCGGATCAATCACCGAAGTTAAGTACCTCGATTGGCTCGCCAACCTAGTCGTGGTAAAGAAGAAGAACGGAAAGTGGCGGGTCTGCGTGAACTTCACGGATATGAACAAAGCATGTCCGAAAGACAGCTTCCCTATGCCTTACATCGATCGCTTAATAGAAGCAACAACAGGGAATAAACTCTTAACATTCATGGACGCCTTCTCAGGCTACAACCAGATTCTAATGAACACTGAAGATAGAGAGAAGACCGCCTTCATCACCGACCGTGGAATCTACTGTTGCAAGGTGATGCCTTTCGGCCTGAAAAATGCTGGTGTAACCTAACAAAGGCTCGTGAACAAGATGTTTCGAGACCAGCTGGTGGTACCGGGTTCAACACCCATAACCATACCCGACTCAGATCCGACTTGATACAGAGATCAAGAGGTCAGTTCGGAGGAATGGGCCAGCGAGGACCCATAAAGACAATTCGGCCCATTAAGGAGCGTCTGCCGACCTAGGCAAATACAAGCGAATTGGAAGACTTAGCTCCGATAAAAGGAAATACTTAGAATTAGTACAACTTCCTTTTATCTTTTAGGAGATTTTCCATTTATCTTTTAGAGTGATTTCGACAGTCTTTGTACTTGTATAAATACTTGTGTATTCCTCCAAAATGGGGACATTTCCTTCAATAGAGAATTCTATACACATCTTTTTACTTGATCTTTTCTCTGTGATTTTACGCTTAAACCTAGTTCTTCTATTCTTTGGACCGATCTCGGATTGTTGCTCAATCCGGTATCATCAAATTGGCGCCGACTAAGGGGACCGATTAGGTTTACTGCGTAACTTTCACGAGAGAAATCTTTAAAAGATTTTCACAAAAAAAACCATAGCTCTGATAGCTGCAACGACAGAGCTCGAAAGAACCTTCATGATCATGAAGGATCACGAAGAAGACATACGAAGCCAGCCGTACGAAGAGCCGGAAGCAGAAATAATCAACCGCTACGAAAGCCTAGAGGTAACTTTCTGCGAACAAGATACGGTAGGTTTGAACCAACCGCACAACGATCCACTTGTGGTCAGACTGTTAATAGACGATTGCGAAGTCAATCGCATATTAATAGACACCGGAAGCACTATAAATTTGATTTATAAAGAAACCCTACAAAGGATGGGCGCATACAAACGTATGCACGAGCGAAACCAAACCCTAACGGGTTTGCGGGTCGAATGATCCCTACAATTGGAATAATCCAACTAATGGTCGAAGTTGCAAAAATAAAACATTACGTCGAGTTCGACGTCGTGGATTCTCCCACCGCGTATAACGCTGTCTTGGGGACACCATGACTCTATATAATTAGGGCTGTAGCGTCAACCTATCATCAGTGTTTGAAAATCCATACCTCGTCTGGGATTCATACCGAAAGAGGTAACCAAAGCGAAACTCGAAACTGTTTGATCCTTGAAAGGAAAAATAGGACCGGAGCCGCCATGGCCGTACGGGCCTCGGAGAGAATAGCAGGGAGCCAAGACAAGGCGCCCCACGCTGATAAGAAGAAAGTGTCATCAGAATGACATATCACACAGATCATCGTGGATTTCCAACATCCCGATCAGTGTGTGGGAATAGAGTCAAAACTAAGCGACCCTATACGAGACAAACTCGTTGAACTTCTAAGAAAGAACGCATCAACTTTGGCGTGGTCCATCAAGGACCTGAAAGGGATCGACCCGAAGATAATTTCTCACGAGCTGAATGTAGATCCGTCACACAGGCCGGTTAAACAGAAGCGGAGAAAGCTTGGACTAGAGAGGTTTAGGGTAGTAGATGACGAGGTTGAACGACTGCTCGATGCTGGATCTATTACCGATGTAAAATACCCAGAGTGGTTAGCTAATCCGGTGGTAGTGAAAAAGAAGAACGGGAAGTGGAGAGTCTGTGTTGATTTCACAGATATCAACAAAGCTTGTCCTAAAGACAGCTTTCCATTACCTCATATCGACAGACTTGTCGAAGCAACCGCCAGTAACGAGATTTTATCGTTTATGGACGCCTTCTCCGGTTATAATCAGATCTTGATGCATCCTGATGACCGCGAGAAGACCGCCTTCATAACCGATCGAGGAATTTACTGTTATAAGGTAATGCCATTCGGCTTGAAGAACGCCGGGGCAACCTACCAACGGCTGGTAAACAAGATGTTTGCAGAACAGCTCGGTAAATCTACGGAGGTTTACATCGACGATATGTTGGTCAAGTCGGCGAACGCCGAAGATCACAACGATCATCTCAGTAAGTGTTTTGAAACACTCAATTTGTATGGGATGAAGCTGAACCCTGCCAAGTGTACCTTCGCAGTAACTTCGGGAGAATTCGTGGGTTATATGGTAGCGAAAAGAAGGATATAAGCACCGAGTTAGATCTGCCTTCTCCCCAAACGCGGAAAGAAGTCCAGAAACTAACCTGATAGATAGCCGCTTTGAATCGGTTCATAAGTAGATCGAAAGACAAAAGTCTTCCGTTCTATCAACTACTGAGAAAGGCAAGCAAGACCTTTGAATGGTCTAAACAATGTGAAAAAGCTTTTTCTGAGCAGAAAGCATACCTCACCTCGCCGCTCGTGCTGGCCAAACTTGTGGAAGGAGAAACCTTATACTTGTACCTCGCGGTTTTGGCATCAGCGCTCAGTGGAGTTCAGGTAAGAGAAGATCGTGGCGACCAACA
This sequence comes from Arabis alpina, assembly GCA_900128785.1. Lineage (NCBI taxonomy): Eukaryota > Viridiplantae > Streptophyta > Magnoliopsida > Brassicales > Brassicaceae > Arabis > Arabis alpina. The sequence continues at coordinate 20,756,789 of LT669793.1, forward strand.
ACCCGTTTTCTACATCCGTAAAGCTCTCAATGACGCAGAGTCGAGATATTCAACGATGGAAAAATTGGCCTTAGCACTCCTAACATCGACAAGGAAACTCAGACCATATTTCCAATCTCATACCATCGAGGTATTAACAAATCATCCGCTTCGCTCGATCTTACATAGCCCGAATCAGTCAGGACGATTGACTCGGTGGGCGATCGAGCTTAGTGAGTATGATATAATCTATAAAAATAGACTGACTATGAAGTCGCAAGTGCTAGCAGACTTTATCGCCGAGGTACCCAACGAGCCTCCTTCAGAGAATTTAGAAGAAACCTTATGGTGGACCCTACACGCGGACGGGTCGTCATCCTGAAGGGGATCAAGGGTCGGAGTATGCCTCAAATCTCTGACTGGAGAGGTGATTGAAAAATCATTCCGTCTTGATTTTGTTGCGACTAACAACCCCGCTGAATACGAAGCCCTAATCGCGGGACTTCGGCTGGATAAAGTAATAGGGGCTAAGCGAGTCCAAGCTTGCTCGGATTCCTAGCTCGTCGCCAGTCAATTCAACGGGTCGTATGAAGCAAAAGAAAATAAGATGGACGCCTACCTAAAGGTAGTACGCGAAATCACGGATGAGTTTGATGGATTCGAGCTCATAAAAATTCCCCGCAGCGAGAATTCAACTGCGAATGCATTGGCCGCATTGGCTTCTAGTTCGGACATGAGACAAGTTATACCGTAGAGAGTATAACGAATCCCAACATAGATCCACCGCCCATGGTCTGCGAGATTATGAATGGTGAAACGGACGAAGAGTCCACCAAAATGGAAGATGATTCCATTTCCCAGGAAGACTGGCGGACAGAGATTATAGAATACATAACCGAAGGGAAGCAACCTGAAGATAAATGGATAGCCCGAAGGTTGAGAACTCGAAGTGCCCATTACACTATCTTGGAAAGAGTGCTCTATCGATGGAGTGCATCTCGCTATATGATGAGATGCATTTAAGGGGAGGAGATCCTCGAAGTCTTGTGTCATACTCACGGGAAAGACGGAGGAAATCATTCCAGAGGGCGATCTCTCGCCTTAAAGAATAAAAAGCTCGGCTATTACTGGCCAACGATGCTGGCTGATTGCCAGAAATACGCACAAAAGTGCGTAGCATGTCAAAAGCATGCACCAAAGAAGCTGGCCCCACCAGAGGAGTATTCCCCGACAACCGTCGCATACCCGTTCATGAGATGGGCTATGGATGCGATCGGACCGTTGGTAACGTCACGAGAAAAATAGAATATTCTAGTAATGACAGATTACTTTACCAAGTGGGTCGAAGCCGAGGCCTATCCTCAAATCACCAGACCAGATGTGGAAAGATTTGTTTGGAAGAACATTATCTGTCGACACGGAGTTCCTTACGAAATCGTAACGGAAAACGGTCTGAACCTTACCTGTGATATTTTCGTAAAGTTTTACGACAGATGGAATATCCGTCTGGCCACAACAACTGTATACTATCCCCAAGGGAATGGACAGGTCGAGTCAACTAACAAAACGTTGATAGCCGGGCTAAAGAAACGCCTAGGAAAAAATAAGGGAGCATGGACGGATGAACTCCCCCGAGTACTCTGGGCTCATCGAACCAAGCCTCGACGATCGACAGGTCAAACCCCTTTCTTTTTAGCCTATGGAATGGAAGCGCTGGCACCCGCCGAAGCTCACATCGACTGTGCTCGAAGAGTCTTGATGACTCAAGACATCGAGATGAATGGACGAAGAATTCGTGACCATCTCGATGACCTCGAGGAAGTGCCAGACAACGCCTTGCTGAGGATACAAATTTATCAATAGCTCGCCTCAAAATACTACAACACGAAAGTACAATATTGATCTTTCGATGTAGGCAACCTCGTTCTCCGAAAAGTTTATAAAAACACAAAAGAGGACGAAGCCGGGAAGATTGGAATCAAGTGGGAAGGACTGTACCAGGTCTCAAAGGTTGCGAAACCTGGAGTGTATGAACTCCTCGAGATGGATGGAACCGAAATCCAAAATTCTTGGAATGCTTGGAACCTCAAGCGATATTATTATTGATATAATAATAAATATATATATATATATATACTCATTCAAACGAGCCTTTTTGTATTGAACTACGAGTGACTTGATCCTTTCTTTTAAGAAAGGTACGTAGGCAGCTTGCTTTTTGTTGAAAAAGTTTAAGTGCAGTTACACATATAAATTTATTTTATCTTTTAAAATAAAGATTCTGTTTTAAACCAGAGACTTGCTTTTGAAAGCACGTTATTGTTCATTAAAAACTTAGTCTGATGAGCTCAAGAATTTAATATATAGTTACTTAACAAAAAAAAAAAAAAACTTTATACGATCCGTTCGTCTATCGTCACACATCGGAACCCTGGCCAGGTACATGAGTGTCGTGGTGAAATAATCCACAACCTTTTTAAGCCGGAGCCAGGTCCGCACCTCGCCCTTAGGATGACCAAGTAAATCACAAGCCGATTCTCGATCGCATACTGAAGTTTCGTCCTAAGGCAAAAGTTGAGCTAAACCAAAGCACTGGTTCTTTGCACTCTCAGACCCCATACCGAGCATGCCTCGTACCTAAGTACAAATTTTAAGAACCGACACTAAGCTGGTAAGCAGCGGAGTCTTGGAGGAATCTTGCTTCTAATAAGCCTAACTACATAGTTCGCAAACCACTAAAAAGTCTTATGAAAGTAATCTTAGTGTTCAAAGCCAAGCTCCATAGCTTGCGACCACTTTAAGGATTCTTAAGAAAGTAATCATGGAGTGTTTCCATAAGCCGACTCCCCACGACCTCGTGATCATCTAAGTTTTTTATGAAACAATAAGGTGCTAATAAAGTCGAGTTCATGCATCGCGAAAATCAAGAATTCATGTCGGATTCTGAGCTCGAAGCTCGAAGATAACATATCACGAAAGTTCCGAAGTGAATTAGGTTTTACGAAAGATCTTAAATTAATTCTTGTTCCTTTAAAGGAATACAAAAGTTCCGAAGTGAATTAGGTCTTACGAAAGATCTTAGATTAATTCCTGTTCTTTTAAAAGTATATGAAAATTCCGAAGTGAATTAGGTCTTACGAAAGATTTTAAATTATTTTTTATTACTTAAAAAGATTACAAAAGTTCCGAAGAGAGCTAAAGTCTTAACAAAAGTTCCGAAGTGAGACCTCGCTGCCGAAGTAACAACCGCGGTAATAGAAGGGCGCCAAGGTGTTGAAACCGCCTAAGGCTTTCGAATTAACTACTCCAAAAAATTGGAAATACCCGCTCCAATACTCCTCCAGGGGCTACAACACCTCAATCAGGAATCGTTATTCCCGAACCTCCGACCAACCACTTCAAAGTCAGGTTTCAGTTCGGTTGCGATATCCGAATGGGTATCAGACCGGCTGAACAAGCAGTAGCTGGCCATCGGTATGGGAATATGATCCATGACATGACAGTTTCTTGGGAATATGATCTCTGACATGAGTGAAAACCATGAATTGTCGTCTCGTGGAAGTTCCGCATTCGATTTAAATCAACTTCTTCATACGAAGAAACTACTAAGAAAAATTCATCATTCTTTTTCTAGAATGTTGAATAGAAAACGATTCTGCCGTGTTGATCTTTCCTCGTAAGAATAGGAAAAGCCATGTCTGGAAGTGGAATTTGGCATCATATTTATAACGAAGGAAAAAACTAGGGTATAAAGGAAACACCTTTAAGAGATTCTCACTCTCCGCAGGAGCACCCAATCGTGAAGTGCCGCGTGTTAAGTAAGAAGACTTGGTGTAAATACTCCGCGGAAATCGAGCTGGAAATCACAACTTCCTAAGCGCAACTGGCGTGTCGAACGTCACCTCAAAGAGTAAACAGATCTGATCAAACCACGTGTCGAGACAAGTTTTTCGAGATCAACTCGAGATTTGAGTTGGGAAAATCTTCCTCAGTTTGTCTCGGCTGAGCTTATTAAAATAATACTCGCCGAGCTTGGGGGAGGGGCACTAGTTGCTGGTACCGAGTTCAACACCCGTAACAATACCCGACTCCGATCCGACTTGGTATGGAGATCAAGAGGTCAGTTCGGAGGAATGGGCCAGTGAGGAACCATAAAGACAACTCGGCCCGTTAAGTAGCGTCTACCAACTTAGGCAAATACAAGCGAATTGGAAGACTTAGGTCGGATAAAAGGAAATACTTAGAATTAGTATAACTTCCTTTTATCTTTTAGGAGATTTTCCATTTATCTTTTAGGGTTATTTCGACCGACTTTGTACTTGTATAAATACTTGAAGTATTCTTCTAAAACGGAGACATCTCCTTCAATCGAGAATTCTATACACATCTTTTTACTTGATCTTTTCTTTGTGATTTTGCGCTTAAACCTAGTTCCTCTATTCTTTGGACCGATCTCGGATTGTTGCTCAATCCGGTATCACCACTAGCTAGGGAAGACGATGGAGGTTTATATTGACGACATGCTCGTGAAATCTCTTGAGGAGAAAGACCACATCTCTCACCTAGAAGAGGGATTCAACCAGCTAAACCTTCACAACATGAAGTTGAATCCAATGAAGTGCAGATTTGCGGTGACTTCAGGAGAGTTCCTTGGATACTTGGTTACCCATTGTGGTATCGAAGCTAATCTAATGTAGATCGACGCGCTGATCCAGATGGCGTCTCCAAGAAACAAGCGTGAAGTATAGAGATTGACTAGACGAGTGACTGCGCTCAACTGGTTCATCTCGCGATCAACTGACAAGTGCCTACCTTTCTACGACACGCTGCGAGGAAACAAACAGTTCGAATGGTCAGACAAGGGTGAAAATGCTTTCAAACAGCTCAAGGAGTACTTGGCAACGCCGCCTATCCTCGCTAAACCAGTAACTGGAGAACCTCTCTTCCTCTACATTGCTGTTTCCAAAACAATTGTCAGTGTTGTGTTAGTACACGAAGACCGAGGCGAGCAAAAGCCTATCTTCTATGTTAGCAGGACCCTCACCGATGCTGAAACAAGATACCCTCAGCCGGAGAAGCTAGCACTTTCCGTCGTCATGGCATCACGAAAGCTAAGACCTTACTTCTAATCTCATATCATTTTGATTCTCAACACCTTCCCTTTGTGTTTGGTCTTGCATAGTCCAAGTCAATCTGGTAGGTTGGCCAAGTGGGCTGTTGAACTCAGTGAGTATGACATCGAGTATAAAGGGCGAACGTGCAACAAGTCACAAGTGTTGGCAGACTTCCTCATCGAGCTTCCAGAAGACCAAAGCCCAAAGGACGTACGACCAAGGATCTAGGAACTACACGTAGACGGATCATCTTCCAAAAATGGATCTGGAGTAGGGATACGCTTAGCATCACCAACATGCGAGATCCTCGAACAATCATTCCGTCTAGGCTTCAAAGCTTCCAACGACAAAGCACAATATGAAGCCGTTATCACTGGCTTGCGACTTGCTCAAGGACTTAAAATCGAGCACGTTCACGCCTTCTGCGATTCACAGCTAGTTACTAGCTAGTTCAGCGGCGAGTACGCAATGAAAGACGATCGTATGGAAGCCTATTTAAAAATAGCAAAGGATCTTGCCTCAACGTTCAAAGAGTTTACACTTACACGAATTCCTCGAGGGGAAAAAGCAGATGCCGACGCATTGGCAAATCTTGCCTCCTCCTCAGCTCCGCCTAAAGATCCAGCCTTGAAACGAGTCATTCCCGTGGAGTTCATCGAATCTCCAAGTATTCAACAAGAGACGACGCTCGCTATCTCTACACGATCTCAGGCTGCTAAGCCAACCAAAACCATTACTGAATTACTTAAGACAGGAGTCGAGGACGTCGAGATGACCGAAGCTGCTGCAGACACAGAGCCCACGCCTCTGAAAACGCTGCCAACAACCGACACCGATGTCACTGACGCCGAGGTCCCCGACGCCGAGGACCCCAACACCGAGACCCCTGACGCCAACGACCTAGGTTAGCCCGAAGGCCCCTCCTCACAGAACCTTCCGCTTGATCCTCAAGACAAAGACACTTATATCCCAATAGACACGGATGAAGAACCCGACTACGGTTGCGATAAACCTTCGATAGATCAAATTCGTGGTTACATCGTCAATGAAGAACTGCCTAGCAACAAGTGGGCAGCCCACAAGGTACATAAGCAAGTCGCTCGGTATGTTTAGTTTGATGGTAACATCTACAGGTGGGGATTCTCCGGTCCTCTGCTCACCTGCGTTGAAGGACAAGAGGCCAAACAAGTCATGGAGAAAGTACACAACGGGTCTTGTGGCAATCACTCAGGAGGCAAAACCTTAGCAATCAAGATCAAGCGGCATGACCACTTCTGGCATACTATTGTGAACGACTGCGTGAAGTTTTCAGCCAAGTGCGAAAGGTGTCAACGACATGCTCCAAATATTCATCAACCAACGAAGATGATTTCCTCTCTCACCTCTCCTTATCCATTCATCAGATGGGCCATGGACATCGTTGGACCACTACACGCTTCAAAACAGAAGGGCTTCTTACTTGTTCTAACATATTATTTTTCAAAGTGGGTAGAAGTTGAAGCTTACGCAAGTATCAAAGACGTCCAAGTTGAAAGTTTCGTCTGGAGAAACATCATATGCCGTCACGGAGTTCCATACGAAATTGTTACATACAACAGTTCGCAATTATCTCCAACAGGTTCGAGACCTTCTATGCAAAGTGGAAGATTCGACTTAGCAAATATACTCCTCGTTATCCTCAAGGTAATGGTCAGGCAGAGGCAGTCAACAAGACAATTCTCGATGGCCTTAAGAAACGCTTAGATGCTAAGAAGGGATGTTGGGCGGACGAGCTAGAAGGCGTTTTATTGTCCCACCGCACCACTCCCCGCCGTGCAACAGGCGAAACTTCTTTTGCACTAGGCTATGTCACTGAATGTGTCATACCATCTGAAGTCACTTCTCCTGGGCCACGACTTCGTCTCTTACCAGAACACGAAGAACTCAACGACTCACTCTTCTTCGATGAATTGGACTTCCTTAACGAAAGGCATGATAAAGCAGTCAACAGGATAGCCAACTATCAAAACACAGCAGCACGCTATTACAACTCCAGATTTCGAGAAAGATGTTTCTGTGAAGGCGACTTGGTCATGCGCGAAGTCTTCCAGAATACTGCAGAGCGGAACGCGGGAAAACTCGGAGCTAACTTGGAAGGACCTTACAAACTCATCACCGTGGTCCACCCCGGCGTCTATGAGCTCGCTGATATGCTCAAATTTGCCATGAGCTACTCTCTCAAATTAAGAGGTCGTCGTAGTAGGGGTCGAGTCAATGAGAGTTAAATCAAACGATAGGATGTTCGACTTCGAATTGAGCTAAGCGAATAATGTAATGTAAATGCAAAAACAATTCGAAGCAGAAAAAGATTTGTTGATTTCTTAAGATTCAATTAAACAAAAGCTAGGTTTTCAGGAAATTCTCAGGATGAATCAGAATTGTAGATTAAAGTATGCTAGGATTTAATTAAGAACCGTTCTCAAACTTGAAACACTAAGGTATAATTAACCAACTTCCGTTGTGAAAACTAACTATTTTTAAACTCTAGAAAGCCAAATTCTTTTGCGTATTCAATCAATTTAAACAAGCGTTAAGTCTAAGTTCAATTTGTTCACAAAATCCCTAAACCAAATTCCTTTGCGAATAGAAGATTTCGCTCATCTAAAATCTAGTTCATGTTAATCAATTACACTTCCGTGTCAATTTATCAACCTAGGATATCTAATTTAGGGTCGCGAATCCTAAATTAGAGTTAAACCAATCTAGATGAAGAACCAATTTGATAATCCTAACAAGTGATATTAATCTAACAATTCATCTTCAATCCGTACGAATAACCTTAAACCTAACAAGAGAACTACTCAGACATGGATGCAAAGCAAATCATAGCTGAATAATACTGCATAAAGAAAAAGAATAAGGAAGAGATACAAAGGGTTCGAAGAATCTCAAGAACAAAGTAGACTTGTCTCCCTAAAACTCTCAAAAACTCTCTCTCAATTTTGTTCAATAAAATCTAAGGTATAGAGCTAAAAACTAAAAAGCAAAGTATAAATAATGTTCTGAAATTCGTGGTGGGCTTAAAAGGCAATTCTTCAATTCGTTAAAATAAGCCATCGTTACTTCTGGAATGTGTGTCGATCGACACACATAGTGTGTGTCAATCGACCGGCGCTCAAAATCCTGTTTCTTCACTTGTAAAACGAGTGTGTCGATCGACATTCATAGTGTGTGTCGATCGATAGAGAACCAAATTTCTGCTTCTGAACTTGTAACTTCGGCTTTTCTCTATTTTTGCTCCAAAATGCACCATAATCGTTAATTAAGTTCTCCACGAACAATAACCTGTTAAGATACTAAAAAGACTCGAAAACAATGAAAAGACTCCATAAAAGGACTTATATCATGGTCGAAAACCGGCAAAAACCATGATATATCACTCGCCATCATGGCTGGTACGCCAATTCTCCATTCATGGAACGCGAAGCACTTGAAGAGATACTATCACTAGTTCTCTTTTTAGGCTTTTGCCTTGAACTACAAGGCAACTTGATCCCTACAAAGGGTACGTAGGCAGCTTGTCTCCGGACGAGTTCAGTTGCCCTCCTCCATCTAAAGGGGGGGGGGGGAGGAGTAAGTGCTTTAACGAACTACGAGGCGATTTGATCCCTGCAAAGGATACGTATGCGGCTTGTCTCCGGACGAGTTCAGTTTCCCTCCTCTGTCAAAAGGGGGGGGGGAGTGGGGTATGTATACTCGTATACTCCCATTTTTTATCAAGCTATTTGCTTCAAAAGACAAATACTTGACACAAGTCTCATAGACTTCATCAGTCACATCCTCTACCGATTTTTCAAACCTTTTTTCAAGAAAAGATCATCAATTACATCTTTTATGGATTATTCAAAGTCTTTTTCAAGCAAGTTCAATCCACAATCGTTGCTGCTGGCCCAAAGTAACAATGTGTGAACCTGAACACAATGACATCCATCTTCGGATCCTAAGCGCGCTATATAAGTTCTAATGTTCAGGTCCTGGGCTTTTGACTCCGGCTGTTCATTCAAAAATTCTTATGTTCAGTTTCAGGGCTTTTTGACTCTGGTTATTCATTCAAGAACCCAACAGCACCGTTGGTAAAAGCCAGCTGCCAATGATTACTTAGGTTTATACACCGAATAATCATTCTGAAAACTCAGCAACGCGTTGGTCAAGTAAAAGGATGTGATCGCTTATGAACATACGTGTTCAGAAAGCACCACCGTTATCGAAAACCCAACAACAAACGTTGGTAAAAGAAGAAACCCAACTACAACGTTGGTAGGAGAGTGTGAAAGCGCACTTGCAATTTCGTTACCCTGCAATCATAAACCTAGCGACAACGTTGGTGCAAACAGCCAAAGGCGTTTCAAGTGTAAACGACCTCCAACCTATACTAAAGGCTTGATGAAAACGAGAATCATGGTTTGACAAAGAAAGAAAGACGAGAAATTAAAGCCGCATTCGTTATCATTTGACATTCAAGGTAAAACATAAATCATTGCATGGATACAAACCATCCAACGCTATTTCCAAAAGTCATGAGTAATCACGTCGGAAAATCATTAAGTCATAGACAAAGTCATAAAATAGGCTAAGTCTAAAAACGGGATGATAGAAACAAGAAAAGCATCAGTGATCAAAGCTCCTCATCGGTCTCATCGTCGACCTCGTCGTCGTGTACAACCGTCCCAACAACGGTAACAGAAACCTCGGGGATCTCGAGTACTTCCCGAACACGGTCGAAAAGATCCCCGAACACATCACGAGCATCGTAGATCAGACGACGGCGCTCACACAACGCCTCGATCTCAGTCGGAAGGTCCGGTGGCTCCGGACCCCGAAGAAGCCCGATGAACTCCAAGTTCGCCTGAATCTCAGCAAGGTTCAACATGCTATTCTCAGGCTTCCCGCCAATCTCTGTAAGTAACTCAGCGACCATGCTAACTCGCCCCGCCAAGCCGTGAGCCATCTCATCTCTCGCTGCAGCAACTGCCTCGCCAATCCTAGTGCTCTGAAGGTCACTAATAGAACTAAGCTGTGTCTTCAGTGAAGCTATCTCATCTTCGGCCCTTGGTACACCTTGACTTGACCTTTGCCAACTTGGTATCATAGTCCTTCTTAATATTCTGCACAGAAGAAACATCGCGCTCAAGAACAAGTTTCTGCTCGGTAAGCTCGTTTAGTCTCGACTGCAGAACGGCGTTGGCCTCTTTGGCCGCGCGAAGCTCACTATCTCTGAAACGAACATCCTCATCGTAGTCACCAACTAGTCGGTCAAAGAGGAGGGAAAGCTGCAAAAAAAAAACAACGTCAAAAACTTGAAGAGCCCTGACCCGAATTTCCTTACACCGCGAAATCTTAGCTCGACTACTTCACTAACACCGTGACCGAACCTCTTTGAATTTTTGCCTATTTCCTTATACTTCTTAAAGAGGTTCAACTCTTTCAGTTTCCACGATAACTTAACTCGCTTAACTAAGTAAAGCTAAGAAACTACTTATCTTACACTAAGCAACATAAACGCAACACAAGAACCGACTTAACACGTACATTTCCATTGCGACATAATCCATACCTTGGCTACTGCCGATATCAGTTTGTCCATGTATTGGAGCTCCGATCCGCACCAAACAACCGGACCCATTCACATGACTTCTACCGAATACCGCAGCTTAACTCTCCTTTACCGAACATTATCCATTCCACCACCTCCCTTGTTACTTAGTCACTCAGCCAACCATCCCCACATGACCAAGTAAGAAGAGAGGTGGCATGGATCCTTGTTCCATGCACCACATTCAACAGACACTGTCTCCGCGACCATCAGACACTCGGTCTCCTCGACCATCAGACACTCGGTCTCCATGACCATAACACTCGGTCTCCGCGACCATAACACTCGGTCTCCATGACCATCAGACACTCGGTCTCCACGACCATCAGATACTCGGTCCCCACGACCATCAGACTCGGTCTCCCCGACCATAACACTCGGTTTCCGCGACCATAACACTCGGTCTCCGCAACCATCAGACACTCGGTCTCCGCAACCATAACACTCGGTCTCCACGACCATAACGATCAGTCTCCGTAACCATCGCAAACTCATTACCGACAACACTATTGCAATCGCAGACGGTTACCGACGACGATACTGCCATGGCAGACGGTTGTCGATGACACCATTGCCATCACAGCCCGTTACCGACGAAGATACCACCATCGCAAACAGTTACCGATGACTCCTCTACCATTGCAGACGATTACCGACGACTTCTCTGTCATCGCAGACAGTTCCCATGATACACTGCCGTCGTAGACATTCAGCGATGGCTTCTCTGTCATCGCAGAGGGTTCCCGATGATACACTGCCAATGCAGACATTCACCAATGACTTCTCTGTCATCGCAGACGGTTACCGATGGTTTCACTATCATCGCAGTCAATTACCGATGACTCCACTGTCATCACCGGTAATCACTGCCTGTCACTGACGATCATCGATGTACTCCGTGACCCGTGATTCCTCGATGATTACTCAATGAATCACCCTCAAATTACCCACAGACACGATCGGAATTACCCACACCCAATCACCGACACGAACCCTCAAAGATCTCTCGATGATTCTCTCCGGAATCGCCTTCCGATTCTCTCCTAGTCTTTTTTGCGTGAATTGGCGGTTATGGGAACAAAAATCCCCATTATATTTCTAGTAACCGCCCAGAAAACGCCCAGAAATGGTTACCACTTGTTTCCGCGTGTTCAAATGCTTCAGATAACCGTTCCCGCACTTTTCCTTTGAATCTCCGCGTTCTTTGGCCCAGTAACTGTTCCCGCCAAACACTTAGAGTATTTTCCACTTGTTTCTACTCGGAACACTCGATCCAGCTCGGATCCGACAGTCCCACCGCAGACCGCCCTGTTCGGAATCCGACCACGGCCCGATATATCCGCTTAGCTCGAATTCCACTATTAGGTTCAGTTTTACTTTGACCTTCTGTCTCCGTTGACCTAACGGTACCACCCTGTTCAGATTCTGCTCGATCACCTCGAGCACTTCTTTCCGCGGTGGTCAGTCCGCGGAACACGGGTGTTACATGTCTCCCCCACTTAGATTGAATTCGTCCTCGAATTCTTCGGTCTATGGAACCTTTTTCCATTCCCTTAACAGTTTACCCGTTCATTAAGAACAGTAGCTTTTACTTCCGAGCAATCTCTTGGTTATCAGATATATGTTGTTAAGGACACTTGACTCCCATCGTGTTGTCCTTATTTACCTTAATTCTCGACCAGCTAAACTCACAACTTTAATATCGGTACACACGACCTTTACCTGATCGCAGTCACTCCTGGATTCAATCCCCTATACACTATATCAGCTCACCTCAACTGAATAAAGATTTCTTGATCTTAGTCAATTCTCTATGCTTTGATACCAACTTGAAGAGCCCCTACCCGGATTTCCTTACACCGCTAAATCTTAGCTCGGCTATTTCACTAACACCGTGACCGAACCTCTATGAATTTTTGCCTATTTCCTTGAACTTTTTAAAGAGGTTCAACTCATTCAGTTTTCACGATAACTTAGCTCGCTTAACTAAGTAAAGTTAAGAAACTACTTATGTTACACTAAGCAACAGAAACACAACACAAGAACCGACTTAACACATACCTTGCCATTGCGACATAATCCATACCTTGGCCATTGCCGATATCAGTTTGTCCATGGATTTGAGCTCCGATCCGCACCAAGCAATGAGACCCATTCACATGACTTCTACTTAATACCGCAACTTAACTCTACTTTACCAAACATTATCCATTCCACCACCTCCCTTGTTGCTTAGCCACTCAGCCAACCATCCCTACATGACCAAGTAACAAGAGAGGTGGCATGGATCCTTGTTCCATGCACCAAATTCCACATACTCGGTCTCTGCGACCATCAAACGCTCAGTCTCCACTACCATCAAAAGCTTAGTCTCCACGACCATAACACTCGGTCTCCACGCGACCATTAGATACTTGGTCTCCACGACCATAACACTCGGTCTCCGCAACCATAACACTCGGTCTCCATAACCATCAGACTCGGTCTCCGCGACCAATACACTCGGTCTCCACGACTATCAAACTCGGTCTCCGCGACCAATACACTCGGTAAACTCATTACCGACGACACTACTGCCATCGCAGATGGTTACCGACGACGATACTGCCATCGTAGACGGTTACCGATGACACCATTGCCATCGCAACCCGTTATCGATGACGATACTATAATCGGAAAGAGTTACCGATGACTTTTCTGCCATCGCAGACGATTACTGACGAGTATACTGCCATCGTAGACAATTACCAATAACTCCATTACCATCGCAACCTGTTACCGATGACAATGCTGCCATCGCAGACGCTCACCGATGACTTCTCTATCATCGTAGACGGTTATCGATGACTCTGTTGTCATCGCAGTCGATCATCGATGCCTACTGAATGAATCCCATACTCTCCACGATATAACTCGATGAGTCACCATCGTATTACCCACAGACACGATCGGATTGCCCATAAACTCGATCGGAATCACACATAAACTTGATCGCCGACACGTAATTTTGCGAATAAGTAATTTTGCTCACCTAAGATCTAGTTCTGGCTAATCAATTACACTTTCGTGTCAATCTATCAACCTAAGATATCCAAATTCAGGGTCGCGAATCCTAAACCAGAGTTAAAGCAATCTAGGTGAAGAACCTAACAGATAATCCTAACAAGTGTGTTTACCCTAACAATTCATCATCATTCCATTCGAATCACCCTAAACCTAACAAGCAAACTACTCAGACATGGAAGCAAAGCAAATCATAGCTGAATAATAATGCATATAGAAAGAGAATAAGAATAAGAACAATAGGGTTCGAAGAATCTCAAAGTAATAAAGTAAACTTGTCTCCCTAAAAACCCTAAAAATCTCTCTCTAAACTTTGTTAAGTAAAAACTAAAGTCCTTATCTAAAAACCTAAAATAAACTTATTTATAGAGGTAAAACTCGTGGTGGGCTTCTATGACGGTCTATTGGTAACTTCTGGCCCGAAAAGGAACAATTTTCCTTCTTTAGGTCGGTCTCTGCGAGCACCTGTCGATCGATCGTCCTTGTGTCTGTCGATCGACAGGCTGTAGTGTAGCTGTCGATCGATCGTCCTTCTTTGGGCTGTCGATCGACAGGCTGCTTCATATCAGCTTCTTTTCTTGCAAAATCCGGCTCCAACCTTGTTTACGTTCCAAAATGCACCGTATTCACCAAATAAGCTCCACACGTGCAATAACCTGTTAAGATACTAAAAAGACTCGAAATACAACGAAAAGACTCGATAAAAGGACTTATATCATGGTCGAAAACCGGTAAAAACCATGATATATCAACGAACACTCATAATTCGAAGATCTCTCGATGACTCCCTTCGAAATACCTTAGGATTCTTTTCCAAGTCTAGCCCCCGTGAATTGGCAGTTATGGGAACGAATTCCCCATTATACTTCTAGTAACCGCCTAGAAAACTGCCCAAAAACGGTTACCACTTGTTTCCGTTTGTTCAAGTGCTTCCGATAACCGTTCCTGCACTTCTCCTTTGAATCTCCGCGTGCTTTAGCTCAGTAACCGTTCCCGCCAAACACTTAGAGTATTTTCCACTTGTTTCTACTCGGAACACTCGATCCAGCTCGGATCGGACAGTCCCACCGCGGACCGCCCTGTTCAGAATTCGACCACGGCCCGATACATCCTCTTAGCTCGAATTCCACTATTCGGTTGAGTTTTACTTTGACTTTCCGTCTCCGTTGACCTAACGGTACTGCCCAGTTCAGATTCTGCTCGATGATCTCAAGCACTTCTTTCCGCGGTGGTCAGTACGCGGAACACGGGTGTTACAAGTCTCTCTTACTTAGATTGAATTCGTCCTCGAAGTCTACGATATACAGAACCTTGTTCTAATTCTCTAAACGAGTTATCCACACACTAAGCTTAGTAGTTCTTACACTTGACTCCCATCGTGTTGTCCTGATTTACCTGAATTCTCGACCAGCTAAACTCACAACTTTAATATCGGTACACACGACCTTTACCTGATCGCAGTCACTCCTGGACTCAATCCCTTATACTCTATATCAGCTCCCTTCAACTGAATAAAGATTTCTCGATCTTAGTCAATTCTCGACTTTGACCATTCTTTCATCGACATATGCACAACCATTCTACTCCCCGGGTAGCCTCTTGGTTCATCGTCATGACTTAGCAAACTCTTAAAGTTTCTAAGCACATAAACCCGTCTTACCTCAACTCCCATTCAAGTACGAATGCTTGCATAATCCGATCATTCTTTAGCATGGGCCACCTCCGAATGCTATTAACGATCTTGATCTTACTCAAGTTATCTATGGATGACTCACACTTGATCCCAACAGTTTTCTTTGGATCCTCCTTTTCCTTTAGACCTTACATCCATTTTTCGATCACACACGATCCTTATAACCCTTGTCGGATCATCCACGATCTTTTCACACGTTTCCCGGATACCTCAAATCCTTAAAACTTTTGTGGATACTTTCTGACCCTTATGAATACTTCTTTTCCGGATCATTCTCCTTGATCCCTTATTACCTCTCGATTCACTTCATGATTCCTTACAGAATTTATTGGATTATCATGATCCTTATCAGGTTTGCCTTGGAAAATCCATTGATCCTGACAGACACAACACAAACACTTCATGGTGAACTCACTAGTTCCCTTTGACGCTTGCACATTCACGCCCTAGAAAATTAACTTATTCACAAGGTCTTGATAACATATACGTGATGGCTACTAGCTAACATAGTATCACCAACACGATCTCAGTCACGCGATGGCAAACCCTCAGGTTTCCACCGACGAAACCACAGTCACATCGATACAGTCACAATTCCGCGATGGCAACTCTCTCAGTTCCATCGACACAAACACCAACACGCGATGGCAATCTCTCACATGTCCCATCGACACAAACACAGACATGCGATGGAAACCTCTCATAGTTCCCATCAGCGCAATCACTCGTCAAGCCTGATCATCCGAAGTCACCTAAGCAATCATCCTGCCCCAGACAAGCCTTAGCGAGCTTCGCTACCCCTAAGCATCTTTCTGGATCCTGACTCTCGGTGAAGCGAATCAATCATCAAGAACGAGCCTGTACAATCAGTACATAAGTACTAACATAAGTGTATTGGCAAATCCACTTGATTTCCAAAACCACTTAACAGTCACGCCTTAGAACCGTACATGGTCCTCAAGGACGCCAGGAGTGTCTTCGCAAATCCACCCGATTCCCAAGAACACTTAACATCCACGCCTTAGAACAGTACATGGTCCTCAAGGACGCCAGGAGTGTCTTGGCAAATCAACCCTATTCCCAAGAACACTTATTAATACGCTGTTATTCGGTAGAAGTCATGTGAATGTGTCTAGTTGTTTGGTGCGGATCGGAGCTCAAATCCATGGACAAACTGATATCGGCAGTGGCTAAGGTACGGATTATGTCGCAATGGCAAGGTATGTGTTAAGTCATTTCTTGTGTTGCGTTTCTATTGCTTAGTGTAAAATAAGTAGTTTCTTAGCTTTACTTGGTTAAGCGAGCTAAGTTATCGTGGAAACTGAATGAGTTGAACCTCTTTAAGAAGTTTAAGGAAATAGGCAAAAATTCATAGAGGTTCGGTCACGGTGTTAGTGAAGAAGCCGAGCTAAGATTTCGCAGTGTAAGGAAATCCGGGTCGGGGCTCTTTGAGAACTAGGTGAGTTTGTCAAGGCATGAACTGGATGATACGACCTTGAGAATGCGGGTAAGTTTGCCAAGGCATGATCTATAATAATGATATTGATGATTGATCCATTCTATCCGGGAGTCTAAATTGCACAACACGCTTGGAGTAGCGATACTTTCCAAGGCTTGTCTAAGTAAAAGAAGAATCAAACCTTAGAGGCTTTGGCGCAGCAACACGGCTCGCCGAAACCTCTCTCTCAACAACAACCCCAGGATGTGTGTCTACTCTCTGCTTCTTCGAAAAGGTCCCGTAGTCAATGCCTTTTCCCTTGCCACTAGAAAGGCGGGCAATCTTCTCTAAGTGCTTGTGTCGCATTGCAAGCTCATTTGGAGTAAGGGAAAGAGGAGGAAGCAGGGTCAAAGTAGCAAGGGTCTTCGGCGCCAAGGGCCTCGAAGACCTCGCCCGCGCCAACGTAGCTGTAGGGGTCAAGGTCATCGACACCACTGCCCTCGGCGCATCGGCACCTGACGACCTTGCGGCCTTTGCTGCCGCCTCAAGCGCAGCCTGCTCACGTGAAGACACCCTCGCCCTGCCTCGTCCAAGAATCTTCCCCGAAATGATCTCAGTAGAAAGCACTCTCTTGATCCTCTTCCGGCTAAACGATTCCTTCCAATTGCCATTCACGGAGGAAAGCTCCTTATGCATGGCCTCAACAAACTTCTTTGAGACTTTGGGAAATGATGGCTTCACTGCAGAAGACAAAAATTCAAGAATTAGTATAAACAAGGCTATGAGAAAGAACAAAAAAAACTAAGTGTTAGTTACCTCGTCTCAACAAAGAAGAAACGATCCTCGAAGTGGTCATCCTTGCTCGGAAACCCGGCGATGAGTGCCACCCCAGACGTGTTGGTAACACTATACTTGAGCTCATCACTCTGACCGCGAACTCTAAAGTCCGTCAAGTAGGACAAGTGCTCGGTGCTGATATCAACACATCACTCTCTGCTCATCACATAGATACCAATGAGATGTCTAATACCCCTAGGGTTAATCTGAGAATGGCAAACGCTGTGTGCCGCAGGAAAGCGCATGAGGAACCCGGGCAGTGGAAACCAAAGCAAGCACTGGTCAAAGTAATTCTCAAACAAAGTAAGGTATCCTAGAGGCGGGGCGTCAGCTCTGTCAACAGAACTAGGAACAACTAATTCGATATCCTGTGAGATTCTACACTTCTCCCAAAGATGCTGCAGAGACTCCTTTTTCGAAAGAGTAGATCCAGGAGGGTCAGGACGAACCTTCACCCTTTGCGTCGACGCAACCTTCTTCGTCTGCTCAACCTCATCAACTATATCCTTATTATCTCTCTCAACACTAGAAGCTCGTTAATCAAAGGAAGAGGAAGAAGGCGATACATCGGCACGGCCAAGTGGAAGCCTCGGATCTTCAGGATCCACGAAACTCAAGCTATCAATAGCATTCAGATCACCGACGCTCATAAGCCGCATCGGGTCATCATCATCCATCGGCATATCACCACCACATATCGATCCCATCGGGACATCGTCACTCAGATGAAGCGACCTCATCGGATCACCGGAAGGGTTTGTCGACATCAGGTCTTTGGTTATATGCCAAAACGTCGGGTCTTCGACTACACGACGAGACGTCGGGTCGTCGGGAACACGCCGAGGCATTGGATCTTTGGGTACACTCCACGACGTCGGGTTTTCGATTCGCGATACCGAGGCCCTTGGAACAATGACCTTACCCTCTTGGGTCATTGATACACCGACGGTTGGTCCCGATGCCGTTAGACCCACATCGACGTCAGTTTGGCTCGTCGGCGTCGGCTCGTTTTGACCAACGGTGACGAATCTTCCGGCGAGACCATCAGATTCAAATCCAAAAGCTTCATCAACATGTTGGTTCTCCATTCCCATAACACTAAATTTACCTACATCAAGACAAAACCAAAGCACCAAGTCAGGAGATTTTAAACAAGAACAAGCTTGTTCATCAACAACATCAAAGGCTTTCTCATATCCAAGATTAAAAAAATCAAAATTAAAGAGAGTTCAACAATCTACTGAATCCAAAGTCTAACTCATTAACAATCAAAGCTTATAACAAAGACCCAAGCTAGATTCATGGAGCTATTCACAACCAAAATGGGACTTTTTGGATCTAATAAAGAGATTGTTCTTCATATAAAAAGCTAGATCTACAACACCTGAGTGGCCAAAACGCTTTGGAGATTTAGAGAGCTTTGATGAAAATAAGAAGGAAACTCACCACAAAGTTAAGGAGACGACGCCACGACGTCGGTGGTGCTGACCAGAAAATTTTCCGGCGAGGTTGGTCGGAAAACGTGGACGGCGGCGACACAAGGTGAAAAAGAAGAAGAAAAACAAAAACCCTAGAGAGAATGAGTGGAGGAGAAAGAAAGAGAAGGTAAAAAAAAAATCTTATCCCTTTCAAAAAGGTGAAAGCTTTTCTTTCTCTCTTTCCATCTCACCAGCGGATCCCAGAATCTTTAGTAACACTATCACTCTCGGAATTTTCATTCCCGTTGCAAAAGACATTGTTGACTTTAGCAATCGCAACGCAGAGTCTTAAGATCTCCAGAGAACAAAAAAAAAAACTTTCCAGCGAACTCCAGCTCGCGAAGGGTGAAGTCTTTAAAGCTTCGTAAAAACGCGAGGTCTTAAAATCCTCAATACGAAAACCACTATTAGCAACAAAACGCTATGAGCTCCTGCAAAACAGAACACGGAGTCTTAAAACTTTCGAAGGATGAAAGCATAACGCTTACAGTGTTAGCAACACTAACGGCTTAAGCTTACAGCCTCATGCTAACAGCAACATCATAACTTTGAACAGCATCTTCGACACCCAATGGTCCTTAACTCGATACTATTATCACTAACACTACCGAGCTGGGGGCTAACGGTTGGGGTTAGATTTCACCCGCTAAGCTTCGACGTTCAAAGTTATGATTGACAACATATACACTTTGAACATACAAAGATTATATAGCCCTAAGTTGTTCATATACAAGAAATGACTAAGTCTTTTCTCCTTTCCTGAATCCTCTCCATCCAAGAGGGGAACCTTTTGAGACGTCCCTACTTTCAGCAGAAGGCGTTGTGAAAACCACATAGCCAACAAAAGGCGCTGTGAAGGCCAAAATTGCCTGGCACCGACGTCAATGAGCAATGACACCGATGTCGACACGGTGACGCCGATGTCACTGCCAGTGATTTCAATGTGCCTGGACACATCGGTGTCTACCAGGGTGCCACCAATGTCCATGCACTTTGGTGTCTCCCCGCATGGCGACAAAGGGTCCAGAAGGTTCCCTGCATCAAAGCCCATTTACGAAGCCCACATAGGCGCGCCGACACGAAGCAAAAGGCAATCCGCGAAGGTTTAGGAAAGTTTACATTATCTTTTAGGAAAAGGCTTAGCCGACTTAGGAGGCTATATATATCAAAGAACAAGCCCTTGTAAAAGGCATTCGCAACTTTTATCACAAAAGCAATACAAAGCAATAACAAACCCTATTTTCTCTTTGCTCATCATTATTCTTCGTAGCTTATCTTTAGAAATCTCTGCTTCCTCTCGAAACCCTTATAAATCTAATTGTGCGATTTCCGGCATCCACAATGGTGTCGATCGAGACCAGGCAGAAATTTCAGCTTCAACCTTGTAACTTCGGCTGCTTAGGTATTATGTAAAAAGGCTTTTGGTGTTTAGTGGAGTTAAAGGTGTTTAGGGTTAACAAATTTTATTTGGTGGATGCAGACATTATGCATAAACACAAGAGAGAGACTAGTCTAGTTGATGCGCATAGTTTCTCATTAACATTGCACTCTCTCCTCCAAATCGAAATCAGAAACCAAACACCATCATAAATCATAAAAATCACAAGCTCCACTATTCACATCCATACACTCCATTCATTGGGATTTTCCTAGAAGCTAGAGACTTATTGAAAATGATCATTCCCTTTTCCTTATAAAATATTTGATTTTTTTTTTATTATCATTATTATTATTAATTTTTTGACTCAATAGGGGGGGGGGGGGGGGGAATGATCTACATAAGTGTTAGTCTCGAAAATTACCATTATTATGCATGAAATCCCAAGGAATGTCTAGCATCATTGCTAGTCGTAAAGTTCTCCAACCAAATCCTCGTCCTGTGCAATTTTGTGAAAGAAAAACTGCGTCGGACCTTTTTTCTCCCATGTTTATACACATGCCTGCACATAAAACAAAGGAGAAAAAGAATGCATGAGTTTTGAACAAAAGGTTAAGGCTAGGGGTTCGATACCAACTAAAAATGAGCTGTCCATTCAGGATCAACAAAGAGTGGTAAAATGAATAAGGAGTCTTGACTATTTAATCGATTACTCTCGTGACATCATCAGAGAGAATATAGTGAGATGGATATCAAGTGTGCTAGAAGGGAGATCAAAAGTTTGATCTACTTCGTTTTGCAAACTGCGATAAGAGGGGAACCTATACTATCATTTGGTTTCGAATTCGCTTCTTCCAAAAGGCTTCATCGCAACAACTAATAAATTGCAGAGACTAAGCGTCTGTTCCTAGAAAAGGTCATCATTCCCTATAAGTTTTGTCTCAATAAAAGACTTTTTGACTCTCAAAATAATAAACAATGTTAGCAACTACCTCCCCCAGACTTAAACAACACTGTCCCTAGTGTTATTAAGCATAAGATTGGTGAAAGAATCAAAAAGTAAAACACAAAATTGTGAAAACAAAAAAGATTTGGACATGTGTGTGTGGTGTCGATCGTTACCACTCAATGGTGTCGATCGACACCATTGCAAAAATCAAAACGTGGCTTTGGGGCTTTTTCGATTCGAGCATTCCTAAGTTAAATTGCAATATCACTCAAACAAAACACGATCAAAAAGCACAACACAAGATATAATCTAATAAGTTTCACAAGTTTTAGAAATCAAAACAAAGTTAGAAAACAAACTGACCCAAGAAAACAAAAGATTGACTCAAAGAAAAGAGAAAAAGAAACAGAAAAGAGAAGAGAAAAGAAAAGACTTACAGGTGGGTTGCCTCCCACTAAGCGCTTGTTTTCAGTCATTAGCTTGACTTTGGATGCCGTTTAGGTTGGAGGTGGATCTCTGAAGTTCACTCTCCCAGACTTGCAAGGAACAATACCATGAAAAAGCTTCATAGTATTGTTCACCATCTCTTGGATAACTACCTCTTCTTTCTGCCTCAACTCTAAAAGAATGATAATTCTGAACTCGGAGAATGGTTTTGAGGTCTGTATGCGCTTCACTTTGGGGATCTTTTTTCTCTTGGAACTCGCAGGATAGTTGGCATTATGATGTGCAGTGGAGGGAGCCAACTTGTGGACGTTTTGAACCTTCTTTGTCTCATCTCCATTGTCCAAACCCAGCGTATCTCCAACTTTGACACTCATACAAGAAGTATGTGTCACAAGAACCGCAGGATAGAAGACATTCTTGTTGATATTCGAGAAGGAGATTCGATTTTTAGGAAAATCCACAATTGCTCCCACTGTTGCAAGAAACTGTGCACCAAGAACCAATGGTTTATAACTATCCTTCTTCAAATCATTGATGATGTAAAAGTCTGTAGGAACAAGACAGTTTCCTATTTGAAGTAACACGTCAGGAATGAAGCCTTTTGAAGTTGTAGAAGAGGAATCTATAAGCTTGATGTATGTCTTTGAAGGTTGTAAATCCAAAATCCATAGCTTCCTTGCAACAGACTCAGTCATGACATTCACATTACCTCCTGTGTCACAAAGAGAATCCTTTAATTCTACACCTTTGATTGAGCACGGAACAACGAACATCCCTGGATTCAACAACTTTGGTAGCTTCCTCAATGATGGTGGAGCTTATTTCGCTTTTCCTTTAAGTGCTTTGTTACTGCCATGGTTGATAGGTAAAGGGTATAAACTTCTTGGGTACGGAATCTTGAGCTTGTAGACACGTTTGACGGCGATTTCAAACTGATTTTTCAAGTTTTATGCGTTTCTCAGTGGTGTCGATCGATACTCCTTGGTAGTGTCGATCGATACTGTCTCTTTTAAAATTCCCGTCAGATATTGGTGTCGATCGACACCAGGAGTGTGTCGATCGACACTATGCTCTGCAATCTCAAAATTCACGTTTTCTTCAAGCTCCACGAATTTCTCCTCATCTAGACCTTTCTCAAAAGCTTGTATCACCTGTTTTTCACTCCCCAACGTGATTACATTGGAGAAGTGCCTTGGGTTCATGTCTGTCTTTCCTGGAAGACAACCTTCTTGTCTTTTTATTGACTCTGCAGTTTGAGCAACCTGAGTATCCAGCTTCTTCACATGAAGATTCAAAGCTTTGATTTTCCCATTCAAATCTGCGTACACGGCATCCATCTTACCATTGAAATTGACAGTCATCTTCTGTTGTCCCTCCAAAATCTGCTAAGCATAGCCTTGGTGTCATCATCTGGAGATCTAGTAGGAGGTGACTGATAAGAAGAGGAACCATAGTTCCTAGTGTAGTTATTTCCTTGGTTGTTTTCATTGTAGCCTCCAAACCTCTGATTATGATAGCCATTTTGGTTGATATAGTTAACATCTTCTTGTTCTCTGTCTTCCTCTTTAAAGAAGGTGTCCACTTCCTGAGCAAAATGAACTGCTTTCTTCCCCACTAGAAGGTCGTGAACAGAATCAATCTTAGCTTTCACCTCAGCAATCTCAACTCCACCTGTTAGTCTTCCTTCCCTTCGTCTCTCCTGAACGATCTTCTTTCTGATGTTGCTTGAAGCCACGTTTTTGATGAGCATGAGACACTCAGCTGGAAATCTAGTCTTGAAGTCTCCATTACTAGCAGAATCCAGAGCCATATGATGCCTCCAATCAATCCCTCTGAAGAAGATGCTTAAAAGCTGAACCTCTGTGAAGCCGTGGTGAGGACAATCTCTCTGATAACCTTTGAAACGTTCCCATGAAGTCTTGAACGCTTCGGTTGGATCCTGACCAAAAGAAGAGATCTTCGCTCTCAAATCATCTGAGCGCGACTCATCATAAAAATGGCTCAGAAAGGCGTTCTTCGTAGCACTCCACGTAGCCAGTGAGCCTGGCTCTAACTACTTCAGCCAGTAAGTTGCATCTCCAGCTAGAGAGTATGGGAACAACTTACAGAAGACGTAATCAAGAGACACCCCATTCGCCTTGATGCTAGATGCAAGGTCTTCGAATCTCTCAAGAAGATCCATGGGATGTTCTGAAGGATGTCCATGGAACTGATGCTGAGCCACCAGTGAGAAGAAAGCAGGCTTCAGCTCAAAGTCCTGCCTAGTGAATCCCGGAGGTCGGATCGCTGCTCTGTTGGCGTAATAGTCCTTATGATGGTTGTAATCCCCAAAGTGCGCTGGTTTACCACAACTTCTTGAACTTGACGATCCACTAGAGTGCGCTCACGCTCTCTTCCAGCCGCCTCGTTGACTTCAACTTCCTCAACGACCACATTACCCGCAACATCGAGCTTCTCACCCTGATCATCGTACTTGTTTCCTTCCCTGTCAACCAACTGACCCTCTGCATTCGGAAACATAATCAAAGTTTGTCTCACAATCTTAGCTGGTCTTGCTATCTTTATGTTAACACGTTCTAACACTCCCAACTCGTCAACGAAATCCACTAACTGTTTATTCTTGTCGCTCTTGGTTTTGCGAGATTGCATACACCTGAAACACCAAAAATAAAAGAGTAGAAATAAAAAATTAATAACCAAATAAAGAAAAACTTAGACTAAATTCTGGAATCAAAATTCTAATGGTGATTTTGACTCCCCGGGAACGGCACCAAAATTTGATATGCTCAAATTTACCTTGAGCTAACTCTCTCAAATTGAGAGATCGTATGCAATATGAATGAAAATATGAATGTATGAATGATAAAATATGAATGAAAACAAACTTAGATTTGATGTGATTTAAATTCAATTTGACAAAAAGCATGGCTTTCGAGAAATTCGCAGGAATAGATAAATTATATATTTATGAAACTGTCAGGATTTTAACGAAGATTTGTTCTCGAACTTGAAACTCTAATGTAAAATTAAAATACTTCCGTTGAATTAATTATCTATGCATAAACCCTAGAAATCCAAATTCCGTTGTGAAATCAATCAATTTATACAAGCATTACAGTTCATGTTTCAATTGTTCACAAAATCCCTAAACCAAATTCCTTTGAGAATAGGTGATTTTGCTCATCTAAGATTCTAGTCCAGTTATCAATTGATTCTTCCGCTTCTAATTGAATCAACCTAGGATGTCTAATTCAGGGTGATCATGTAACATCCCAAAACCGGAGAGGTGGCTTTTGGGGAAAAACTTAGAAGGAAAGCGGACGACGCGGGTCTTAGGAATGGGTAACTAAGGCACGTAGGTAAAGAGTTAGTAAGGAGGGGCAAAAGAAAAAGGGAAGAAGAAAAACATGGAAAGGAAGGGGGGAAGAAATGGGCTTTCGGCCCATATAGTAAGGAGGTGGGGAAAAATAAGAAAAGTGAATATTCTCCTTAGGATTTTTGGTTTAGTATAAATAGGGAGCTAGGGAGCTAGGGAGCTCATTATTTACACACCAAAACATTTCTCTTCTCTCTAGAGCCAAAGATACACGATTAAGAGGAAGAGAAAAGGAGGAGCTCGAGAAGGAACTCGGCACCCCACCCTAAGGAGCACCGGTATAAGGTAAGGCGCGATCTGTACCTAATAGTCCCTTTCTATTCTCCTCCTTTATAGCTTTCATACAATAGTCTTAGTAGTACGGGTTAGGGTAGAATAGTAGTAGTATAGTAGTAGTGTGGTCTTGTACGGATGGTGATCCGTGCACGACCGGTCGTGTTAGTAACGCCTAGTGCTGGCATCGGAAAGGCCTCGGGGTGCCTCGATGAGAGTACGACAGGGTGCCAACGGTAGGCCTCGGTGACGCCTCGAGAGGGCATCAGAGACGCCTCGACAAGGGCATCGGTACGAGGTACCGGTGACGCCTCTAGAGGGCACGATGACGCTTCGACAGGGCCCGGGTAACCTAGCAAACGTTCCTCGAGGTGGTATCGTGAGGAAGTAAGACTGATCTATGATCAGGACGAGAGAGCCTCGGATCATTCCTCGATGGACGTATCAGTGAGACGATCATCGGTACGGACACTCGACGATCCGACCAGGCCAAGAGTGGCGATCAGGTAGTATTCAGGATCAGACCATGGAGTCGCATCGATAGGCCCTCGGGGAAGCCTACGATCGATCTACCACTGCCATCGGGGATAACTGAGCAGTCCATAAGGGCAGTGTGCGATGTGATCGCTGACTGGCATTGGTAAGCCTCGGGGAGGCATCGGTGTATCGGTACGGTACCTTGTTCGTCCGCGATGAACAAACCGGTAATCATCGGTGAAGGCATCGATTATCGGAGAGAAAGCTAACGGGCAGTGCTAACCACTATACCGCAGACCGGTATGGCCTCGATAGTGATCGATATGGCCTCTATTCGGAATCACGCCTGGTAAGCAAAAGCATGCTTGGCTTACCGACAGTGGCAGAGCATCCGGTCAGATCATGGCGATCTGGCTATGGACTCGTAGGTGAGACAGTAGAGGAGCATGGCAAGGCTAACACAGCTTGTTAAGTAACTCGGCTATCACGATCGATCTTGGTGAGGGTACACGAACCTTGGCATACCGGTCGTGGGACTCAACCTTGTATCTCGAGGAAACTTGGCTCGGCATAAGCTGGCCCAACAGTGACTCGTTGTTTGACGGACTGGAAGCTAGCCATAGCAAGATCATGCCTAGCTCCGACTCGCACCGCATGTAGTTTAGGAAGTTGGATAGAGTCATGCATAGGCCGGCTATACTCTGCGAAGGGAGCTGGTGGGCCAAATGTGAGGATTAACATGGCAGGCTAAAAGGTCTGATACTAACCAATCATTAAACCACGAAATAGAGCTATGGTAGATTTACCACCGTAAGGTAGTGATGATACTTGATGGTTCGCTTGTTTGTTAGACTTGGCAGACTACTAGAGAATGCCGTAGGCCAGACAGGTAGTGATCGGGCAACTAGATAGTTGTACGGGCACGCCTTAGTCAACCTAGTATAGAGTCTAGACGATGTAGGCCAACAAGAGAAGCGCTAAGGAGGCTTAGCAAACTCGTACGGCCGTATACGACTCCAGGGTTAGAGGCAAGGCCACGCGAACGCTCAAGCCAGTGATGGTCAAGGTTGGAACATGAGTCTTCCACAATTAACGGTTAGTTTTATGTGTGTATTTCTGTAGGGACGGTCGCCGTATGGCCAAAGATGTGTCATGGGTAACGTATTGGGATAGCCATGCTTACTTGGGGCCGATCATACGGGGCAAAGGTATTGTTTGAAATGCTTCGGCTATTGCTTGAGAACGTAGAGGTATAAGGACTAGGATTAACCAGAGTAAATAGTTTGATTGTGAACCTTAGGAGTGTCTAGTAGTTTAGAACATGTTAAACCGGTAGGATAGTAGGTTCACAATGCCACCAATTTAAATACTGCATAGGGCGCATGTATGGGTTTGTGTTGGGCCTGAAAGAGGGCACGAAGACCTAGCGTTCCGCTGCTCACTAGAAGGGCCGTGAGTGCCAGAACATGGAAGTCCGCCGACGGGCCGACTAAAAGGAATGGCTGCCAGGCAATGCTAGTTTATTGGTTATGGTTACCAACTTGCTTGTGTATAGTTAAGGGCTGCCAGGGTGCCCGACGTACCACTTTACTGGTTATGGTTACCAACTTGCTGGTGTAAAGTTAAGGGCTGCCAGGGTGCCCGGCAAGAGTTGACGAATTGTATCACCGCCAAAGGGTTGGCCGTGAAACACAGTACCTGGCAAGTAGTGCTAAGGGTGCTGTGTGGGGTTATAGGGGTTTAGAATAGCTAGGTAGTGTTAGGTTGTGAGACGGAGTAGACCATCTTACTGAGTATTCAATACTCACCCCCTTACCAGTGTAAAAGATAGGACATCCGGTCAGGTGGACCATAGGACGGCAAGGCAGGAGGGAGCAGCAGGCAATAGAGGAAGATTTTCTCAAGGCGTTGTGAATCTAGTACCCATATGTTGTAATTTACCATACAATGTAAACAAGAAATTTTAGAGTAATGAAGATACCGATTTTGTCTCACACTTGGGTGTGGATTCATAGTCCAAGATGCGGGTGTTACAGATCAATCCTAAATCAAAATTAATGCAATCAAGATGAACAACCATAAATTAATCCTAACATGAATTCAATTCTAGTAATTCATCTCAACTCCTTTGTAAAACCCTAAACCTAACAAGTTGAATACTCAGACATGGATGCAGAAAACATTATGACTGAATAATACTGCATTAAAGGAAGAGAAAAGGTAAGAGATACAAAAGGGTTCGAAGAAACTGAACGGTCTGACAACTTGTCTCCCTAGCTCTCTGAATCTCTCTAAAACTCTAAAATTTTCAAATTGAATGTCTATCCTAAAAACCTAAGTAAAACTGAATATATAAAGGGGAAAAATCGTGCTGGGTCAAATTTGTGAACTTTTGGAACTTCTGGGTGAAAAAGCAAATCTTCAAATCTTCAAATCTCATTAAAACTTGTTTATCTCCGACTTCGTAAGTGGTGTCGATCGTTACTACTAGGTGGTTGTTGGGGTCGGATTTCATCCGCTGAGGTTCGACATTCAAAGTTATGATCGACAACAGATACACTTTGAACATACAGAGAATATATGGCCCTAAGTTGTTCATATACAAGAAATGACTAAGTCTTTTCTCCTTTCCTAAATTCTCTCCATCCAAGAGGGAAACCTTCTGAGACGTCCCTACTCTCAGCAGAAGGTGTTGTGAAAACCACAGAGCCAAGAGAAGGCGCTGTGAAGGCCAAAACTGCCTGGCACCGACGTCACTGAGCAATGACACAGCTGTCGACACAATGACGCCGATGTCACTGCTAGTGGTGCCGATGTGCCTGGACACATCAGTGTCTGCCAGGGTGCCACCGATGTCCATGCACTTTGGTGTCTCCCCGCATGACGACAAAGGCTCCAGAAGGTTCCCTGCATCAAAGCCCATTTACGAAGCCCACATAGGCGCGCCGACACGAAGCAAAAGGCAATCCGCGAAGGTTTAGGAAAGTTTACATTATCTTTTAGGAAAAGGCTTAGCCAACTTAGGAGGCTATATATACCAATGAACAAGCCCTTGTAAAAGGCATTCGCAACTTTTATCACAAAAGCAATACAAAGCAATAACAAACCCTATTTTCTCTTTGCTCATCATTATTCTTCGTAGCTTATCTTTAGAAATCTCTACTTCCTCTCGAAACCCTTACAAATCTAATTGTGCGATTTCCGGCATCCATAATTTGGCACCGACTAAGGAGAACCTAGAGACTTTCTCACACAAAAAAGCTACGTGACGTACCAAATCTAAGATGGTGAGCGGCGAAGAATACACGTCTCGCAGAGTCGACCATGAGAAAGACTCTACTGCCAAAGTTGCTGCTATCAACGTCGCTGCTCAAGGCGACATAACGGAGGTGAAGAAGATGCTAGAGACCTTCCTCACAGAGCAGAATAAGCAAGCCGAGATCAACGAGGCAACTTCGAAAGAGCTAAAAGCTCTTTCGCGGAGAAAGCGCGGAAGACCTGACACAACAAGACTTAGGGCGCGCGTTGACCCTCAATGCCTCAACTTCTCAGCGCCTCGGACCGCTCGGAGAAACCCAGATGACCTACCACCACCACCGCCGTATCGAGAATCAGACAAGTCTCCCGAACGCGTCGTGGATATCTCAGACGGGAATGAACCAGCTCCCCACAAGCGTGCACGAGCAGAAGGTGTAGATTGCAGCCGACAAGAATCGCATGCCTCTGACACTCAAAGTGCATCAGGCTCTTCCAATACGGAGGTTGTGAAAGACACCTCGGAGTACACCAACTACTCCAACGAAGAGAAAAATAGGAAGGTGGGAGAGCGAAGAGCGCTCAAACGATCCTACACTATGCAACTCGCGGAGATGCATGCTCAGATGGAGCGGGTAGCCTATGACCTAAAGCGTACCCAGTCACAAATACACCATGCCACTGGGAGGGCTCCTGCCATGGCACAAGTTCTGGAAAAGGCAAGGAACACGCCTTTCAACGAACAGATCGCGAGGACTAAAATCTCCGATCTCGGAAGAATCAAGGTACCAATTTACGAAGGAACTACAGACCCTTCGGACCATCTGATGGAATTTGAAGTGGCCTTGGGGAGAGCAAACTTCAGGGAAGCCGAAAAAGACATCGTCTACTGTAAGCTGTTCGTAGAAAGCCTCAAGGGGTCTTCCCTTCAATGGTTCTACAAACTGGAGAAGAACTCGATTCACACTTTCCTCCACCTTTTCGAGCTTTTCGTGCAGCATTACAACATCTTCATGGAACAGAAGATCTACGATTCCGAACTATGGAACAATAAGCAAGGCGAGAATGAGAGTCTACGATCCTTCATGACAAAATTCAAAAACACGCTGTCAAAAGTGGAAGGTATTAGCAACAAGTCAGCGCTAGAAGCCTTGCGAGGAGCACATAGATGTCCGTCTCCATTCTGGCAAGAGATGAGTCTCAACACGCCAACAATAATCCAAGATGCTCTCCACCGTGCTGCTGACTTCGCTCGAACATAAGAGGAAGTCCGAGCAAATAAAGGTGGAAAGACCAAACAAGCAAGCGAACCAGCCCAAGTCACTGTACCAAAGAAGAGTAATCCGGCTTACGTCCAATACGAAGGAAGATCCGGAGGGGCTCACAATTATCAAGTGGAGTCATCGGGTCGCGGACGTGGAAGAGGCCGCGGGCGTGGTCGCGGCAGAGGAACCTGGAACAACACCTGGACCAGGGAGTCGAAAGACTATGACGAGAGTTGTACAGCGACTTCCACAAAGCAAGTGGACACTCGACTGCAAGGTGTCGCGAGTTAGGGCGACAACTCATAGCCAAACTCACGGAGGGCACCTTGAAAGGCAACAACAACTTGTCAGACTTTAAGCTAGAGGAGAAAGCTCCTGCTGACACCGAACAACAAGCGGACATTCCCAGACGCCAATGTCGCGATGACGATATGGAAAACGGAGACCAGCATGAAAGTATCAACATGATAATGGGAGGCTCGCAATACTGTGCTAGTAATGTGACTGTGATCGAAGCATATCAACGACGCGCCGACGTCTGCGCGAACATATCAACATTTGCAAAACCAAGGCTTTCCAGCGACCCCATCACCTTCGACGAACAAGACATTGAGGGTCTTGATCAACCACACAATAATCCCTTGGTAATCAACTTGACTGTTTACGACTTCAACGTCGCTCGAGTTCTCATTGATACATGAAGCTCAGTGGATGTCATCTTCAAGAAAACGCTGGAGCGAATGAAGATTGATCTATCCACAATCAAAGGGCGGCCTAAACCCATAACATGCTTCTCTGGAGAGACAACCATGACGATGGGAAGAATTCGCCTACTTGTCCAAGTTGGCAACGTTAAGAAGATGGTCGATTTCATAGTCTTCGATCATCCAACAATCTACAACATGATCATGGGGACTCCTTGGCTCAATCAGATGCGAGTTGTGCCTTCAACATACCACTTATGCCTCAAATTCTCAACAACCATTGGTATAAAAACGATATGGGGAAATCACAAAGATTCCCGTAAGTGTTTTTTGGCCGAGCATAAGCTGCAAAACATCGAGAAGAAGAAGGACGACCCTGACAAATTCAATTTGACAAAAAGCTAGGCTTTCGGGAAATTCGCAGGAATAGATAAATTATAGATTTATGAAACTGTCAGGATTTTAACGAAGATTCGTTCTCAAACTTGAACCTCTAATGTAAAATTAAACGACTTTCGTTGAATTAATTATCTATTCATAAACCCTAAAATCCAAATTCCTTTGTGAAATCAATCAATTTATGCAAGCATTAAAGTTCAGGTTTCAATTGTTCACCAAATCCTTAAACCAAATTCCTTTGGGAATAGGTGATTTTGCTCATCTAAGATTCTAGTGCGGTTATCAATTGATACTTCCGCTTCTAATTGAATCAACCTATGATGTCTAATTCAGGGTGATCAATCCTAACTCAAAATTAATGCAATCTGGATGAAGAACCATAAGATAATCGTAACATGAATTCAATTCTAATAATTCATCTCAACTCCTTTGAAAAAACCCTAAACCTAACAAGTGGATTACTCAGACTTGGATGCAGAAAAAATTATGACTGTATAATACTGAATTAAAGTAAGATAAAAGGTAAGAGATACAAAAGGGTTCGAATAAATCTGAATGGTCTGAAAACTTGTCTCCCTCGCTCTCTGAATCTCTCTAAAACTCTAAAATCTCCAAATTGAATTTTTATCCTAAAACCCTAAGTAAAACTGAATATCTAAAGGGGACAAATCGTGATGGGCCAAATTTGTGAACTTTTGGAACTTCTGGATGAAAAAGAAAATCTTCAAATCTCATTAAAACTCGTTTATCTCCGACTTCGTAAGTGGTGTCGATCGTTACTACTAGGTGGTGTCGATCGACACCAGGCGGAAATTTCAGCTTCAACCTTGTAACTTTGGCTGCTCTTCTTTTGATGCTCCATAATGCTCTAAAATCACTAATTTAGCTCCACACGTACATAACCTGTAAAGTTACTGAAAACACTCGAAAAACACTAAAATGACTCAATAAAAGGACTTATATCATGGTAAAAAACCGGTAAAAACCATGATATATCACATGCGCAGGCTTGCTGCCTTTGCTATGATCCACCTGCTGTTGAGGCCTCTTAGGCTAAACAGTTGGGCTGACCACCACAGCCTGCTCCTTTAAGTCATTCTCAATCTGTGCAGCAGTCTCTGTTAACTCGGCTCTAGACATAACCTTGGTCCCTTTGCACTGAGTCCTCATTTTTGGTCGAAGTCCTCTCAAGAACCTCATGATCTGGGCAAGCTCACCCTCCATGCTCTGGGCCTGCTCGCCCTCCATGCTCCTACCAGCATAACACAAGAATCGGCTAAACTCCACATCATACTCACGAACTGACATCGCTCCCTGAGCCAGCTCCAAAAACCTCGCCTCCAGGTGACCCAACGCCTCCTGAAGAAAGAACTTGGCATTAAACTCTGCCACAAAGTCTGCCCAAGACGACACCGTCTGAGCCCATCTAGTTGGAACACTCCTCGACCAGAGATGTGCATCACCGTCCAAATAATGGACTACCAAATCCACCATGTATCCCTCTGGACACCTAATCGAGCGAAATTTACGCTCCAACCTCATCCTCCACTCATCAGCCTCCTCAGGCTTAGCACCTCCCGCAAAGGAACTCGTACCCATCCTCTGCATCTGCTCCATCTTCCGAATATATGACGGAATCTCCTCCGCAATCGCAGCCCTTGGCTGCACCTGTGCCACTCGTGGTAACACTGGAGCCTGAACTGGCACCCTACCTGGTAACCGCTCCAACAACTGCTCCAACAGATTAGCCAGACGAACATCTCGCCCTTGGGCTACTCCCGCGGCCGCAACCGCACCCCCATCTGCGCCACAACCACCGGCACCACAAGCCCCAACAAGACCTACACCGGCCCCACCAGCCCTCACACTGGCACTCTCACTGGCAGTCACACTGGCGGTCAGAACCTAATGAAACGTCTGATGACCTATCACAGGTCCCTGCGTGGAACTCTGAGACTCACTCACAACAGGCCCATCCACAGGTCCACAACCTCTACCTCGGCCTCCATGACCACGTCTTCTAGCACCTCTAGCCATCTCACTGCACTATCAAAGCACACAAGCTAAGCACTAGAAAACAACATCCAAAAACAACACACTTACCGTACAGTCTCATTGAAGGCTCGAAGGAAGATGATCCAGAATCCCCAAACTCACATAATTGCCAATTAACCTAATTCACAGTCCTAGCAGTTCTACCCCGTCCTAAAACCGTAAGGGCTCAGATACCAAACTGAAACAATGTGACCCATTTTTTTTAAAACGATAAGATCTTGGCCTCGGACTAGCATTCCCATAAATGCTATTCTCAACGACCAAGAAAACCATCATACAAATAAACCAGCGGAAAACAATAACTCAAACAATTCTAATTCCATTAAACCGAAAGAAATGTCAAACAATAATCAAACAACCGTGACCCTAGATCATCCTCTTCTTCCTAACCATGATCCCATAGTCACACTTTGCCTTTACCTGCAGAAGCGACCCGACCCGTTTTTTTTTTTAACAATAAACCCTTGGTCTCGGACTAGCATTCCCATAAATGCTATCCTCAACAACCAAGCGAACATAAA
The DNA here is from genome assembly GCA_900128785.1 of Arabis alpina. Classification (NCBI taxonomy): domain Eukaryota; kingdom Viridiplantae; phylum Streptophyta; class Magnoliopsida; order Brassicales; family Brassicaceae; genus Arabis; species Arabis alpina. Next base: position 20,791,122 of record LT669793.1, read on the forward strand.
CAGACAACCAGCGGATAACATCAATTAACCAAAAAAAAAATTCCATTAAAACTTAAGACAACCAGTTCCAATAACAAATTCCAATTCAATAAAACCAGCAACCTAGCAAGGTTCTAAAACAGAAAAGGAAATCACAACAACACCCAACGTGAGACCCTAGATCATCTCCCTCTTCTTAGCCGTGATTCTACGATCACAATTTGCCTTTACCTGCATCACATGGAAAAAAGAGATGCGTGAGTATTATCACAAATACCCAGTGAGACGGTCATCCCATCTACGACTGCGCACTCAGACGCGATGGATCCGCTCAGGCAAACACGCATCAAACAATCACACAATCACAACAATGGCTCAACCACAGCCCAGACAGGTGGCCTGTCGATCAACACTACCACTACGTGTCGATCGACACCACAAGCACACCTGTCGATCAACAAACCCACGGTGCCTGTCGATCGATAGCTCCAGAAGACCCTGTCGATCGACACAACCTCTAGTTGTCGATCGACAGCTCCTCGATCACCTGTCGATCGACACAACCTCTAGGTGTTGATCGACAGCTCTCGTGTTGCCCTGTCGATCAACAGACCTAGTGGTTGTCGATCGACAGGCCGTCGCAGATTCATGGGAAATCGATCATTATCCTCTCGGATCGATTTCCTCCTCTGTGATAACACGAAACCTGCACGAAAATCACAATTCACACAATCCAAACACAAATCACAGTCTCAAACAATCCATACAAGATTCAATTAATCAATTCATAACCTACCACCACACAACCCTAACGAATCCACCGGCCTAGAAGCCATGGTCACGCACTCACCTTAGATTTTCGGATAGAGTCTGATAGAATTGAGGCTAGACACGAATCCACAACAATCTCCACAAGAAATCTCCTCCAAATCTCTCAAGAAACAAAACCCTAACTCAAAAACCCTAACAGAAACAAGAGAACTCCTCTCAACTATTTCTCTGCTGATTTTTGAGGCTTGGTTCGCTCAAATGCGGCCAAAAACCCTTAAATACGAAGCCCTAAGGTTTCACCAAACCGGCCCGGTCCAATTGAACGACTTAAATCAAACCAGAAAACCGACCAATTCGGGTACCTGTCGATCGACAGACACTAGGTGTGTCGATCGACAGCCCTTAAGAGCCCTGTCGATCGACAGACACCATGTGTGTCGATCGACAGACACCATGTGTGTCGATCGACAGACACCTCTATTTTCCCAGAGAATACATCTCCCAGACCCTCTCGAGGCTCACATCCGTCCTATGCACATAGACCCGTCTCAGACATTGATTACCCATAGCTCATAACTCATAACCACCATCTAGCTCTCGGGATCGTCACCCCTCAGCTCTAGGTGTCTAGTATCAACCCACCTCAGTCCGCGTAGTCCTGACGGTGTTTGATACTCAGCCATCTCCACACCTCAACCCATCAAGACACACAGTCTATCAAGCTCGCGGTATGCAAAGATCTGCCAGAGGTCGCAACCTCCCAAACTATCCTCATACCCTCATGCTCTCAGTCCTCGCAGTCCTGACAAACGATCGGTATGCAGGGAACCCACTTTGCCCCGGAGAGACGCATCTCTCAAGATCTGCCGGAGACTCATCTCCCAGAAGAACCAATGTCTATCTCTGAGCTATGCAATCAATTCCTAACGTCTATAATGCACCTCTGACCGGAACTACCTCCTAAGGTCTCCAATGATATTCCCCTCCCGGAATACCATCACAACCGTCATCATCACAGATCACCCGGACCATCCATCACCCTGGATGTCCCCTCGGAGTCTCCTCGGAACTAGATAGTTCTAACCACCGTAAAACTTCTATTTCGAGACTCTCTCGCACATACACACACACACCGCTACAGTCCCCACCGAAACTGGCAAATTCTATTCGCAATAAAACTTCCATTTCGGGGTTCTCTAACCGCTAACACATGACTCTCAAAGTCAAAACACATAAGAAAAACACTTTCTTATTCACTGAAAATGTCATAATCATTACAACTTAATGAAAATACAAAATCCACAACCAAAAACCTCACCACATCCGGTGATCACAACACAAAAACTGAAACTGGAAACCACAAAGGAAAAACGAATTCACTCCTCGGCTTGCTTCTCGAACCACTTCTTGAACTTCGTTTTCATCTTTGCCTCTGGTTCCCAAGTCTCCTCCAGAATACCGTCACAGTCCCACAAGACTCTCAACAACGGCACTCTCTTCCGGCGCAGAACCTTGATACTTCTCTCAAGAATCCTAACCGGCCTCATCCCAACAGTCAGATTTGGCTGAAGATCTGCAGGAATCGTCACTGCTACCTCCTCAGAAGCATGCAAGCATCTCCTGAGTTTCGAAACATGAAACACATCATGGAATTTCTCCATAATCAGAGGCAGCTCCAACCGATAAGCAACTGGTCCCACACGTTCCACAACCCGGAACAGACCCATGTACCTCGTACTAAGCTTATCCTCGGATATGGACCTGTTCAGACCCCGCATCATAGCCATCTTGAGATACACCCGATCTCCGACTGCAAACTCCAACTCTTTCCTTCTCCTATCGGCATAACTCTTCTGCCGATCCTGAGCCTCTTTCATGTTCAGCTTCACAACACGGATCTTCTCCGTCGTCTCCTGAACAAAATCAGCCCCAAAGATACTCCTCTCCCCCACTTGGGTAAAACATAGCGGAGTACGATATGGCCTCCCATACAACGCCTCAAAAGGAGCCATTCCGATACTCGCCAGAAAACTGTTGTTTTATGCGAACTCCACCAAACTCAAGTGATCCGCCCAATGACCACCCCAATCTAGCACGCACATCCTTAACAGATCTTCCAGTGTCTGAATCGTCCTTTCGGACTGCCCATCCATCTGCAGATGATTAGCTGTACTCATGTGCACCTTAGTGCCCATCTCAGCCTGAAAAGCTCTCCAGAACACTGAAGCAAACCTCGGATCTCTATCCGACACAATGCTCGCTGGCACACCATGCAACCTCACAATTTCCTTCACATACTTCTTAGCCAAGACCACAGCTCCATCCGTCTTCTTAATGGCCAGAAAATGTGCTGACTTAGTCAAACGATCCACAATCACCCAAATCGCGTCATAGGTCCGAGAAACTGGCAACCCTACCACGAAATCTATAGTGATCATGTCCCACTTCCACTCTGGAATGGGTAGACTCTACAATAAGCCACTAGGAACTTGGTGCTCAGCCTTCACCAACTGACACACATTGCAAGCTGCAACCCAATCTGCCACATCTCTCTTCATCCCGACCCAATGATAATATCGTTTCAGATCCCGATACATCTTAGTCGCTCCCGGATGAATCGAAAACTTACTCGCATGAGCTTCTCTCACAATTTCCTGCCTCAAGTCGTCATCCTTAGGAACACAGACTCGTCCATGCACTAAGATAGTACCATTGGCAGAAACCTGATATTCGGAACTAGCAGCTTTAGAGAGATCAATCAACACCTGATTCTTCTCCTGAGCTACTCGGATCCTGCTCAAAAGATCCGCCTGATCCGCCGCCGCTAAACCCAACGGTTCCTCTGAAGTGACACACAACCTCAAAGTACTAAGCACACTCACCAGATTCTCCACATCCCGCTCCTGAGATGAATCATACCTCCTTCGACAAAGAGCATCAGCCACAGTGTTAGCCTTACCAGGATGGTAGACAATGTCTAGGTCGTAATCAGCCAACAACTCCGACCATCGCCTCTGTCGTACATTTAAATTCTGCTGAGTAAAAATGTACTTCAGATTATGATGATCAGTGAACACCTGAACCCTGCCACCATACAAGTAAGACCTCCAGATTTTCAACGCGAAGATCACTGCATCCAGCTCTAAGTCATGAACAGGATAATTACCCTTGTGCTTCCTCAACTGCCTTGAAGCATAAGCAATCACCTTACCCTGCTGCATCAGCACACATCCCAAACCAACTCCCGAAGCATCTGTGTACACCACATAAGGCTCACCCGGTTCAGACAACGCCAATACCGGTGTACTAGTCAACATCGTCTTCAGCTTCGCGAAACTCAGCTCACAATCAGCCGACCACACGAAAGGAACATCCTTCCCCGTCAGCTTCGTCATAGACTAAGCCATACTCGCAAAACCTTTGACGAATCTCCGATAATAGCCTGCCAACCCAAGAAAACTCCTTATCTCAGTTGCATTCCTCGGTCTAGGCCAATCTCGGATAGACTGAATCTTCGCCGGATCCACAGAAACTACTTCTGCAGAAACGATGTGACCCAAAAATCCTATCTCTCTCTGCCAGAAACTGCACTTACTCAACTTCGCAAACAGCTTCTGTTCCCGCAACTTCTCCAGAACTCTCCTCAAATGAACCTCATGTTCCTCCAGACTCTTCGAATACACCAGAATATCATCGATGAAGATGATTACGAACTCGTCCAGATACTCCTGAAAGCTCCGTTCATCAACCTTATAAATGCCGCCGGTGCATTTGTCAACCCGAATGGCATCACTACAAACTCAAAATGCCCATACCGAGTTCTGAAACCGTCTTCCGAACATCTGCTTCATCGATCGGAATCTGGTGGTAACCGGATGCCAAGTAATTCTTAGAGAACCAAGTAGCCCCTCTCAACTGATCTAACAACTCATCAATTCTCGGAAGAGGATACTTGTTCTTCACAGTGACTCGGTTAAGCCCTCGATAATCGATGCACAACCGGAAACTACCATCTTTGTTCTTCACAAACAACACCGGTGCTCCCCACGGTGAAGTACTTGGTCTAATAAACCCCTTCTCCAACAAATCTTCCAACTGCTTCTTCAATTCAGCCAACTCTGCTGGAGCCATTTGATAGGGTGCCTTAGACAACGGCGTCGTTCCGGGTTCTAACTCAATCGTGAAAGGATCCGACGGAGATGGTGGTAGTCCCTGCAACGACTGAAAGACATCCTCAAAATCCCGAGCGACCCGAATATCTCTCACAGCAACCCCACCCACAGCCTCCGGTATTACAATCGTGGCCAGGTAAGCCTTGCAACCCCTCTCATTCATCGCCTCTGCCTGGACAAGTGAGATTACGAGACTACCTAAAGTCGGTCTCACTCCTTGGTAAACCAACCTACCACCTTCACGTTCGAACACCACTTGACCCCGGTGACAATCCAAATGGACTCTGTACCGATTCAACCAATCCATACCAAGGATAACATCATACAGCTCTACCGGACTAATCACCAAGTCAGCTGGCATCAACTCACCCGCTACCAGAATATCCACCTCCTTTGCCCGACCATGCGTAGCTAGAAATTCTCCTCCAGCAACCATAACCGGTCCAGTCCGCTCACCAGCGTCACTCCGGATACCACTTCTCTCAGCATGATCCGGAGTAATGAAGCAATTCGATGCTCCAGAATCAAACAACATGTGGGACTCACACCCACCTACAAACACGGTCCCTACACAATTCCCATGTGCTAAGCAACCTAACTTTCTATCACAGGCAAACACTCTAAAATAAGCACAAAGAAATTCTACACTACTGAATTTACAAAGTCTGAATTAGAAAGTTACATGTGATCGGCCTCGAGCTCGGCTCTCCCGGCGCTGCAATAGCCGGCAGACGCTCCATCACCGCGATCTGGTCCAAAGGCTGCACCGGCCCATACTGAGCTACTGGCTGGACCACCGCCACCGCCAACGGCTGCAACTTCGGACAGTTCGGCCTGATGTGCCCCGACTCTCCACACTGATAGCAAGTCCGAGTCGCTCAAACCTCACTCTGCTTCGGGCAACTCGCCCTCTTGTGGTCTAGACTACCACAAATGTAACAGCCCCGACCACTCTGACCCGATCCCGAAGCGCCATCCCACTTCCTCTTCTGTCCTTGCGCAGGCTTGCCGCCTTTGCCAGGACCCGCCTGCTGCACCTGTTGCTGCTGAGGCCTCCGAGGCTGAACAGCTGGAACTACAATCGCAGCCTGCTCCCTCAGATCCTCCTCGATCTGTGCAGCCACCTCTACCAACTCCACTCTACACCCGAACCTGATGCCTCTGCACCGAGTCCTCAAATCTTGTCGAAGTCCTCGCAAGAACCTCCGAACCTGAGCCTCCTCATCTTCCAAGCTCCTACCAGCATAACCCATGAGTCTGTTAAACTCCACGTCATACTCTCGCACAGACCTCGCTCCCTGAGTCAAGTCCAAGAACCTTGCCTCCTGAGGAAAGAACTTGGAGTTAAACTCCGTCACAAAATCTGACCACGACATCGCAGTCCCAGCCCATCGAGCTGCCACACTCCTTCACCAGAGGTGTGCATCACCGTCCAAATAATGGACCGCCAAGTCAACCTTGTATCCCTCGGGACACCTAATCGAGCGAAAGTTCCGCTCCAACCTCATCCGCCACTCATCAGCCTCCTCAGGCTTCACACCTCCCGCAAAAGAACCCGTACCAATCCTCTGCATCTGCTCCATCATACAGATATATGATGAAACCTCATCAGCAACCGCAGCCCTCGGCTGCACCTCTGCCACTCGTGGCAACACTGTAGCCTGCACTGGCACCGCACCCGGTAACCGCTCCAACAACTGTCTCACCAGATTAGCCAACCGATCATCTCCAGCCTGGGCTACCCCTGCGGCCGCGACCGCACCCCCAGCTGCGCCGACACCACCAGCACCACCAGCCTCAACGGGACCCAAACCAGCCCCTACAGGACCCACACCGGCCCAAACAAGACCCACACTGGCCCCCACACTGGAAGTCACACTGGCGGTCTGACCATCGTGCACCGACTGCTGACCTGCCACAGGCCCACGCGCGGAACTCTGAGCCTCACTCACGACTGGCTCTTCAATGAGTCCACGACCTCTGCCTCGGCCTCCTCGGCCCCCACGACCACGCCCTCTAGCTGCTCTAGCCATCACACTGCACTCAAAAGCGGACCAGCTAAGCACTAGAAAGACTCAAACACAACAATCAACACTTACCGTGGAATCTCTTTGAAGGCTCGAAGGAAGATGACTAGAACCCCCAAACTCACATAATTGAAATTTACCAAATTCAATCCTAGCAGTTCTAGCCCTCCTAAAACCGTAAGGGCTCTGATACCAAACTGAAGCGACCCGACCCGTTTTTTTTTAACAATAAACCCTTGGGCTCGGACTAGCATTCCCATAAATGCTATCCTCAATAACCAAGCGAACATAAACAGACAACCAGCGGATAACATCAATTAACCAAGAAAACAATTCCATTAAAACTTAAGACAACCAGTTCCAATAACAAGTTCCAATAACAAATTCCAATTCAATAAAACCAGCAACCTAGCAAGGTTCTAAAACAGAAAAGGAAATCACAACAACACCCAACGCGAGACCCTAGATCATCTCCCTCTTCTTAGCCGTGATTCCACGATCACAATTTGCCTTTACCTGCATCACATGGAAAAAGAGATGCGTGAGTATTATCACAAATACCCAGTGAGACGGTCATCCCATCTACGACTGCGCACTCAGACGCGATGGATCCGCTCAGGCAAACACGCATCAAACAATCACACAATCACAACAATGGCTCAACCACAGCCTAGACAGGCGGGCTGTCGATCGACACTACCACTAGCTGTCGATCGACACCCCTGTGCACACCTGTCGATCGACACAACCTCTAGGTGTCGATCGACAGCTCCTCGATCACCCGTCGATCGACACAACCTCTAGGTGTCGATCGACAGCTCTCGTGTTGCCCTGTCGATCGACAGACCTAGTGGTTGTCGATCGACAGGCCGTCGCAGATTCATGGGAAATCGATCATTATCCTCTCGGATCGATTTCCTCCTCTGTGATAACACAAAACCTGCACGAAAATCACAATCCACACAATCCAAACACAAATCACAGTCTTAAACAATCCATACAAGATTCAATCAATCAATTCATAACCTACCACCACACAACCCTAACGAATCCACCGGCCTAGAAGCCATGGTCACGCACTCACCTTAGATTTTCGGATAGAGTCTGATAGAATTGTGGCTAGACACGAATCCACAACAATCTCCACAAGAAATCTCCTCCAAATCTCTCAAGAAACGAAACCCTAACTCAAAAACCCTAACGGAAACAAGATCAAATGCGGCCAAAAACCCTTAAATACGAAGCCCTAAGGTTTCACCAAACCGGCCCGGTCCAATTGAACGACTTAAATCGAACCAGAAAACCGACCAATTCGGGTACCTGTCGATCGACAGACACTAGGTGTGTCGATCGACAGCCCTTAAGAGCCTTGTCGATCGACAGCCCCCTCCATTTTCCTAAAAAAAATGGTTCACGGGCGTCACACCTGCACCACATGGGAAAAAGAGATTCGTGAGTATTATCATAAATACCCAGTGAGATGGTCAACCCATCTACGGCTATGCACTAAGGCGTGATGGACCGCTCAAGCAACGCAAAATAACACATAACCAACGTGCATCGGATGACACAACCACTAGGTGTCGCTCAACGCACTGGTCCTGTGTCGGACGACACACATCACCTGTGTCGGACGATACACCACAGACCAGGAGCAATGATGCGCACAAAACGATCAATGTTAAATGCAAATGCTCAAGATGTGCTATGAGTTCTAATACCTAAATCAACTAAGCACAAGTGCATGGTGCAATCAATGTAGTAATCAAGGGTCATTCTTCCACAAGGATTTAGTAGGATTAAACAATTAGAATGCAAGAAACTAATGAAGCTAAGTGAATACAAATTCAAGGTGGATTTCGATTTTTACTAAATATAAATGACAATATGAAATGATGCAATACGTAAAATGTAAAGCTTAAACAAATTAGAACACTAAAGTAAAGTAAAACAATGCATAAGTAAAGGTAAAAAAAGATTAAAATGCAATTTAAGAAAAGTCAACAAAAGTCAACACAAAAGTCAACAAAATCAAGCAAGATGATCAATAAGATTACATCATGGATCTTGAGTAAAGGTGATTAATTTAGGTTGAGACAAGCTAAGATAGTGATTGGTGGTACCGGGTCCGACCATACCCGACTCAGATCCGACTCGATACGAAGTTTTGAGGACAGCTCGGAGGATGGGCCAGCGAGGACCCATTAGCAGCGTCTCGGCCCGTTAAGGAGCATTAGCCGACCTAAGCGAATACAGGCAAATTAGAAGACTTAGCTCGGATAAAAGAAATACTTATAATTAATATAACTTCTTTTTATCTTTTAGGAGATTTTCCATTTATCTTTTTGGGTTATTTCGACCGATTTTGTACTTGTATAAATACTTGATGTATTCCTCCAAAACGAGGACATCGCTTTTAATAGAGAATTCTATACACATATTTTCGCTTGATCTTTTCTTTGTGATATTACGTTTAAACCTAGTTCCTCTATTCTTTGGACCGATCTAGGATTGTTACTCAATCCGGTATTACCAGTGATGCACAACAACTAAATATAGCTAATTTCAAAGCATGAATTCATTTAATCTAAACTAATCCACTTCCATGGTACTAATCCATTTCTTAATCAATAATTAACACAAACTTCCATTTTGTTAAAGACTAATCAAGAATCATTAATGAACATGTTCATAAAAGCTTACAAAACTCCTTAGACATCAACTTCCATTGGCTAAGATGAGAAATATATGATTAAAGTCTCCTAGACATTTTCACAAACACATTCCGGGCATAACTACTTTCTAATCTTGCATTAAAAACTCTTTAATCAATGAAATATAAGAGACTAACAACCTAGCATCACTAATCTAACATGAATCAACCTTAATTTTCCCTACTCAAGATCCATTAAAGAAACTACTCACTAATCATATCTAAAACACATAAAGCATGAATATAAAGATGCATAATGAAAAGACTTAAAGAAATAAACAAGAAAACTTTGCTAAATCATAAAAAGTGAAGTCTTTTCACCTCAAATCACTCCAGAACACATTAGGTTTAGTGTTTACACAATGGATAAGAAAAACATAAGTGTACCCGGGTCAACCCGGGTCAAACCGGGTCAAACCGGGTCAAACCGGGTGAAACTGCAAAAAAATTTTTTGTTGAAATGTGAATTTATTTATCAACAAAAAATAAACAATACAAAAACATAGCACCTATAGTGTTTTTAAAGAAAAAACAGAGCAAGCTGAAATATAAAAAAAATACAATTTCCCAAAGTGGCGAAGAAGATGTTAAGGTGGGAGATTTGAAATCTCAACCCATCGGTCAATCGCTGCGGATATCTCAATCGGATCTTGCTAAAGCAAGATTAGCCTGTTAAAAATCTCTTTATGGACGACACGAGCAAGCTGAAGAGGAGAAGAGGAAGGACGATCATGCCGTCTTCTGTTTCTTTCTTTCCAGACCCAGTAAATTGTGGCTTGGAATGCCATACGTGATAATAAAGAGTCAAGTGGTGAGAGAGTATTGCGCAGAAGAGATCGTACAGTGATAGTCCAATCCGGGTTAATCCGTGATGCCAATAACCTCGAGCTGAATTTGCAAATTTAACAATAGAGAGAGCTGGTGGATCGGGTTGGTGACCAACTAGCTAGCCGGTCACGAGGCTGAAAATGAGGCAGTGACTTTTTGCTTTCGGAGCACCCTATGGATCGGCTAGGCGACTGAATTGCTAGCCGATCCATAGCCTTCTTCTATCTTCAACTTCTTGTTCTTCATTCTTCCATCTTGATTCTTCTCTCCATTTGTTCCACAATTGTTCCAAGACTCCATTTGCACAAAAATCAACAAAATATGCATGAAAATGCAAGAAAACAAGAACTTGGACTCTAAACAAGGAACAAAATATGCATTAAAACTTGTAAAAACCTAAGCTAAATGTCTCAAAATACTACTAAAATGCATGCTAAGGAAGGGCAATTTATGCACATATAATGCATGCGTCAATCGACACAACCTCTAGGTGTCAGTCGACGCACTACCTCGAAACACTTGCGTTGATCGACATACCCTATGTGCACTTATCTGGTTCAATTCCGCGTCTGCTCGATCACACATAACCTACATCAAAACACACAAACCAAGTGCATACAATCACGAAATCATCAATCCATGATCAATCAATACACACAAACCTATGACCACGAATCCCTAACGATCCAGAGACCCAGAAAGCCATGGTCACGCACTCACCTTAGATTTGGATAGATAAGAGGATGGAAATTGAGACAATCACGAGATTAGCCTTGATCACCACCACAAGCCACGAAAATCCACTCCCTTTTCCACTCCAAATGCACAATAACGACTTCTAACACAAGTCAAACCAAGAACCCCTCAAGGAAACTCTCTAGAAACCCACAAACTCTCTAGGAAAGTGTTTTTCTGATGTTTGCCTCTTTTCTCTCTAAAATACTCGGTCAGACACTTAAACACGAAACCCTAGGGTTTCCCTTAAACCAAACCGGCCTGAATCGAACGATTAAAATCGAACTGAAACAGTTGTGTCGATCGACACACACCACTTATATCGATCGACACACCCCTCCAATTTATCAAAATTGGTTCACGGGCGTTACATAATTGGTACGAAATATTTAAATGTTCGTTAAGTTAGTTAAACTTATCTGTGATTTGGTAAATTATTATATTACTTGTTTATATAAAGTATTTACGAATTGGACATAAATTAAATGAATCTTTGAATTTTATTTGACAACTAAGCATAAGAATTAATTGACTTACTAAAAGAGAGTAAAAACGAGAAAAAAGTAAATAATTAAATATGGAGAATATATCTATTTATTTGTCTAACTTCAATCACTTTTAGAACTGAACAAGCTAAGACTGGGTTTGATTTTTATTTTTTCTTTTTCAATTTATTATTTGAGATTCGAGTTTGTTTGTTTGATAAGATTTCACTACAGTCACGGGGACAGGCAGTAATAGTGCTGACAAATGCAAAAACATTCCTACTAAATTCAACGTCAAATCTCCTAATGATAGTAGAAATGAGATTGATTTGCATTTTGACGATAAGATTCGTTTGTTTGTTTGTTTGTTTGTGGCCATAGAATTTACATATCAATCAATAATGCTCTAGTGGTTCCACCTAATCTAGGGGACATATCAGCTGTCAATGCTGCAATGGCTTTGACTCATCTATGGGACAACTCGACAGAAACTGTTTTAGTGGCTCCTCTTGACCAACTTAATGCTCACGTGGTTCCACCTTCTACTGGTAGTAGCTCAGCAACAATTGTTCGTGAGGTTCCGCCATCACAAGCCGGAAGCGGTGATGACAATGACACAGGCGGCATAAGTGGTGGTATACTCGAGGGATGTGACTTCAGACATGCCTAAGGAAGTTTGGCTGGTTAATTTCATTCTCATAAAAATATGATAAATTACAGTGAACTTTGTTTTTTATATTATTATGCATTCAAAAATCCTGAATCTCCTTTTTTTTTATGAATTTGAGAAAACTAGTAAGGATTTAACTTTACTCCTATGTTAGAAAACTATTAAACAATTCTTACATAGGAATGATTATCATGAATATCTTCAATTAACAAATTGTGTTATTATCAGTGGGTTATACGTACTATTTAGAAAGTTTTTATAATCCTTTTAGATATAACATTTTGTGCATTTTAGTAGTTATAATATATAAATAGTAGATGTAATTTTCATAGAATTTTCCTTTGTAATGTGGTTGCTAACTCTTTATCTTAGGTTATTCTAATTACTCATATCCAATATGAAAATGTATTGAATATTCTTTTCCTTAGAAATATATCTCATGGGTTCACATTTTTTAATTTATGTCAAAGATTTTAAGAAAATTATAGTTCGATTATTAAACATTAAGTTGATTTTTTACCCGTAGAGATCATCAATTTGTTTTATGAGTTTGTAGTATTTTGTGTGTTCTAAGAAATATAACAAACTTAAAAGATAATTTACAAATTCTAGATTTTTCCTAACGTACTTTAATTTTATCGTTGGATAAGTGTCTTAGTTTTATTCACAAAATAGCATTTTTTCAACCTACATTGTTATTCAATTATAAATCAAAATGAATATAAACCTAAGGTTTAGTCAAAAATATACCTTGAATACTATTGATGGAAAGAGATTCATGCAAAATAAACGGTGTTTGATTAGAACAAACTACAAAACAAATAGTATTATCCCATGTTAAGGTCCTTTGCTATTATGACACATGAACTTTAAATATTACTGTTTTTTTGTTTTTTAACATCAACGGTCAATTACCTTTTTACATATTTCTTAAATTTAGATATATAATTGGTACGAAATATTTAAATGTTCATTAAGTTAGTTAAATTTATATGTGATTTGGTAAGTTATTAATTTAATTGTTTACATAAAGTATTTACAAATTGGACATAAATTAAATGAATCTTTGAATTTTATTTGACAAATAAGCATAAGAATTAATTGACTTACTAAAAGAGAGTAAAAAGCAGAAAAAAGAAAATAATTAAATATGGAGAATATATCTATTTATTTGTCTAGGTTCAAACAGTTTTAGAATTGAAAAAGCTAAGACTGGGTTTGATTTTTCTTTTTCAGTTTAATTTGTGAGATTTGAGTTTGTCTTTTTGATAAGAGTTCACTATGGTCACGGGGTCAGGGAGTAATAGTGTTGATAAATGCAAAACAATTCCTACTAAAGTCAACGTCAAATCTCCTAATGATAGTAGAAATGAGATTGTCTCTAATTGTTCAATATGTATTGAACCATTAGTCAGTAAGGATGAAGATCGTACCCTTGTTACGCTTTGATGTGGTCATGGATTTCATCTTGATAATTTTTATTTTACAAAAATTGTGTTCGAACAAGCCGAATTGTTTAATTTAATTTCATTCAAATGGGACTTTTCTTTAGAAAGAAAACAAATATTGTTTTCATTGACTTGATCGTATTGATTTGAATATTATTGACCTATCTCATATCTCGATTCGTTTGCAGAAATGTGGCGCCTTGATATCACTAGTCTTGTATTTTTATTTAATTTTGTGTGTGATTAGTTTGTAGCTTGCTCGTAGCCTTGTGTTAGGAAATTTTTGCTTTTTTTATCTATTACGAGTTGTTTTAGGCCAAATTACTAGTCATTCAAATCTTCGTGTACAAATTTGACTATAATCTCCCTTTCCATCTTCTCCAGTATGATTTATATTAATTTATGCCTATCTATATAGTTAACACGAGCAGTCCTAAGTGAACTGATATTATTTAACAAACACTACGAGATAGCTTCGAGCCAAAGTTATTTTGTATGGTACCATAGACCACTCTCTCAAAAGCGTAGTTATATTTTTATGTCATATAGTGTTATTTCATAGACCCATCTATATATTTATGTTGCCATGTTTCTTTGTCCACAGATTGTATTGGTTCGGCTTTCAATGCAAAGAACATGATGCAATGCCCAAATTGTAGGACAATAGAACCAGGTCAATGGTTGAATCCCAACGACCGTCAAACCCCAAATTTCAATCCCGTTGGTTGGAATGCTGAAGAAGTCGTAATTCCCTTGGTAACAAATCCATACCTTTTATGAAAATGAGATTTTATTTCGGTTTTGAGTTAATGTTCTCTAGTGAGTACTTTTAAAAATTATGGTGATAATTAGATGACATACCACTTTTCATGTTTCTGGAATATGAAAACGTGGTTCAGTTATATTTTTTATTTTGGAAATGTGGTTTCTTTATAGATGTTGCGTGTTAAAAATATAACTAAAACGAAAAATACCATTAATTAATACACTAAAACTAATTTTTTTTATGATTAAAATTCTTTTGCGAAAACCCTATTTTTCAAGACATTACTCTACTATGTGTTTTGCATGCCCGACAATCCCCAATGATTATCTTTTAACTAACCACCTAAAATATTAAAAAATTATTTTCTATGCTCTAAACATCGTCATATTTAAGGATTGTTCTGTATATTTATTTACTAGATGAAAATATATCAAATCTCGATTTTCTTTCACTATATATAGTTCACTATTTGGTAAAGACCTTGTATTATGTGTATCTAACAGGGTTACGGAATGGAGTTGTGCCCATTTGATGGTTTAAATCACCCTAATCCTTCCACGTAAGCTTTACATTGATACTTATATGTTCTTTACATATTTGACAAAATATTTTTTTTGTTTTTCTTAACGAGATTGCTTAACCATCATCATCTTACATAAAAACTTTGTAGGGGTCCAGCTATGTGTCCCTATTTCGACTATTCTCTCACCATTCCTCAGTATCTTGCTTTATCTAGAATCGTTGCGCTTCCTAATCTCAATAACTTGTTGACCATTGGATCAACCTTATTTTTGCTTACCCCTCTAAGTCCTCTACCAATTAATCCAAGTTATTTTCGAAGTGGTTATAATCCAGAGGTGATCATATCAAGACATTATTTTACCCATCCATCTTTCGATAACAGGTACATTATAATAGTATTTTTACTACCTTCAATCAATAAAATATTTCTATGTATGAATTTTTTTCATAACTTGTAGAAAGAAAATTCTCACTACATCTATTAAAATATTTTGACTTAAATGATAACCTTTAGAATTTGAATATTTTGACTTATGATACAAATATCACTCCGTCTATATATCGAACACAACTATTATATTTTGAACTATTTATATTATGTTTTATGCAATTATCTTCAAGTTTTAAATCAAATAATTTGTAATTTTTTCTTGATGATTGATTTGCATTTTGACGATGAGATTCGTTTGTTTGTGGCCATAGAATTTACAGATCAATCAATAATGCTCTAGTGGATCCACCTAATCTTGGGGACATATCAGCAGTTAATGCTACAATGGCTTTGACTCATCTAAGGGACAACTGGACAGAAACTGTTTTAGTGGCTCCTCTTGACCAACTTAATGCTCACGTGGTTCCACCTTCTACTGGTAGTAGCTCAGCAACAATTGTTCGTGAGGTTCCGCCATCACAAGCCGGAAGCGATGGTGACAATGACACAGGCGGCATAAGTGGTGGTATACTCGAGGGACATGACTCCAGACCGGCCTAAGGAAGTTTGGCTGGTTAATTTCATTCTCATAAAAATATGATAAATTACAGTGATTTTTGTTTTTTATATTATTATGCATTCAAAAAATCTGAAACTCCTTTTCTGTTTATGAATTTGAGAAAACTAGTAAGGATTTAACTTAACTCCAATGGTAGAAAGCTATTAAACATTTCTTACATATGATTGATTATCATGAATGTCTAAAACTAATCATTTGTGTTATCATCAGTGGGTTATACGTACTATTTTGGAAGTTTTTATTATCCTTTTAGATATAACATTTTGTGCATTTTAGTAGTTATAATATTTAAATAGTAGATGTAATTTTCATGGAATTTTCATTTTTAATGTGGTTGGGTAACTCTTTCTCTTAGGTTATTCTAGTTACTCATATATAATCTGAAAATGTATTGAATATTCTTTTCCTTAGAAATGTATCTCATGGGTTCACATTTTTTCTGTCAAAGATTTTAAACAAATTATAGCTGGATTATTAAACATTAAGTTGATTTTTGACTCGTAGAGATCATCAATTTGTTTTATGAGTTTGTAGTATTTTGTGTGTTTTTTTCAAGAAATATAACAAACTTAGAAGATAATTTACAATTTCTAGATTTTTCTTAACGTACTTTCAATTTATCGTCGGATAAGTGTTAGATTTATCTTAGTTTTATTCACAAACTTGCATTTTTTCAACCTACATTGTTATTCAATTATAAATCACAATGAATATAAACCTAAAGTGTAGTCAAAAATATACCTTGAATACTATTGATGGAAAGAGATTCATGCAAAATAAAAGGTGTTTGACTAGAACAAACTACAAAACAAATAATAGTATCCATCTTAAGGTCCTTTGCTGTTATGACACATGAACTTTAAATATTACTGTTTTTTTTGTTTTCTAACATCAATGGTCAATTACCTTTTTACATATTTCTTAAAGTTAAATATATAATTGGTACGAAATATTTAAATTTTCGTTAAGGTAGTTACATTTATATGTGATTTAGTAAGTTATTCATTTACTTGTTTACATAAAGTATTTACAAATTGGACATAAATTAAATGAATCTTTGAATTTTATTTGACAAATAAGCATAAGAATTAATGGACTTACTAAAAGAGAGTAAAAAGAAGAAAAAAGAAAATAATTAAATATGGAGAATATATCTATCTATTTGTCTAGGTTCAAACAGTTTTAGAATTGAAAATGCTAAGTCTGGGTTTGATTTTTCTTTTTTCAGTTTAATTTGTGAGATTTGAGTTTGTTTTTTTATAAGATTTCACTATGGTCACGGGGTCAGGGAGTAATAGTGTTGACAAACGCAAACAAATTCCTACTAAAGTCAACGTCAAATCTCCTAATGATAGTAGAAATGAGATTGTCTCTAATTGTTCAATATGTATTGAACCATTAGTCAGTAAGGATGAAGATCGTACCCTTGTTACGCTTCGATGTGGTCATGGATTTCATCTTGGTAATTTTTTTCTTACAAAATTTGTGTTGGAACAAGCCGAATTGTTTAATTTAATTTCATTCAAATGGGAGTTTTCTTTAGAAAGAAAACAAATATTGTTTTCATTGACTTGTTCGTATTGATTTGAATATTATTGACCTATCTCATATCTCGATTCGTTTGCAGAAATGTGGCGCCTTGATATCACTAGTCTTGTATTTTTATTTAATTTTGTGTGTGATTAGTTTGTAGCTTGCTCGTAGCCTTGTGTTAGGGAATTTTTGCTTTTTTTATATATTACGAGTTGTTTTAGGCCAAATTACTAGTCATTCAAATCTTCGTGTACAAATTTGACTATAATCTCCCTTTCCATCTTCTCCAGTATGATTTATATTAATTTATGCCTATCTATATAGTTTACACTAGCAGTCCTAAGTGAACTGATATTATTTAGCAAACACTACGAGATAGCTTGGAGCCAAAGTTATTTTGTATGGTACCATAGACCACTCTCTCAGAAGCGTTGTTATCTTTTTATGTCATATATTGTTATTTCATAGACACATCTATATATTTATGTTGCCATGTTTCTTTGTCCACAGATTGTATTGGTTCGGCTTTCAATGCAAAGAACATGATGCAATGCCCAAATTGTAGGACAATAGAACCAGGTCAATGGTTGAATCCCAACGACCGTCAAACCCCAAATTTCAATCCCGTTGGTTGGAATGCTGAAGAAGTCGTAATTCCCTTGGTAACAAATCCATACCTTTTATGAAAATGAGATTTTATTTCGGTTTTGAGTTAATGTTCTCTAGTGAGTACTTTTAAAAATTATGGTGATAATTAGATGACATACCACTTTTCATGTTTCTGGAATATGAAAACGTGGTTCAGTTATATTTTTTATTTTGGAAATGTGGTTTCTTTATAGATGTTGCGTGTTAAAAATATAACTGAAAGGAAAAATACCATTAATTAATACACTAAAACTAATTTTTTTTATGATTAAAATTCTTTTGCGAAAACCCTATTTTCAAGACATTACTCTACTATGTGTTTTGCATGCCCGACAATCCCCAATGATTATCTTTTAACTAACCACCTAAAATATTAAAAAATTATTTTCTATGCTCTAAACATCGTCATATTTAAGGATTGTTCTGTATATTTATTTGACTAGATGAAAATATATCAAATCTCGATTTGCTTTCACTATATATAGTTCACTATTTGGTAAAGACCTTGTATTATGTGTATCTAACAGGGTTACGGAATGGAGTTGTGCCCATTTGATGGTTTAAATCACCCTAATCCTTCCACGTAAGCTTTACATTGATACTTATATGTTCTTTACATATTTGACAAAATATTTTTTTTGTTTTTCTTAACGAGATTGCTTAACCATCATCATCTTACATAAAAACTTTGTAGGGGTCCAGCTATGTGTCCCTATTTCGACTATTCTCTCACCATTCCTCAGTATCTTGCTTTATCTAGAATCGTTGCGCTTCCTAATCTCAATAACTTGTTGACCATTGGATCAACCTTATTTTTGCTTACCCCTCTAAGTCCTCTACCAATTAATCCAAGTTATTTTCGAAGTGGTTATAATCCAGAGGTGATCATATCAAGACATTATTTTACCCATCCATCTTTCGATAACATGTACATTATAATAGTATTTTTACTACCTTCAATCAATAAAATATTTCTATGTATGAATTTTTTTCATAACTTGTAGAAAGAAAATTCTCACTACATCTATTAAAATATTTTGACTTAAATGATAACCTTTAGAATTTGAATATTTTGACTTATGATACAAATATCACTCCGTCTATATATCGAACACAACTATTATATTTTGAACTATTTATATTATGTTTTATGCAATTATCTTCAAGTTTTAAATCAAATAATTTGTAATTTTTTCTTGATGATTGATTTGCATTTTGACGATGAGATTCGTTTGTTTGTGGCCATAGAATTTACAGATCAATCAATAATGCTCTAGTGGATCCACCTAATCTTGGGGACATATCAGCAGTTAATGCTACAATGGCTTTGACTCATCTAAGGGACAACTGGACAGAAACTGTTTTAGTGGCTCCTCTTGACCAACTTAATGCTCACGTGGTTCCACCTTCTACTGGTAGTAGCTCAGCAACAATTGTTCGTGAGGTTCCGCCATCACAAGCCGGAAGCGATGGTGACAATGACACAGGCGGCATAAGTGGTGGTATACTCGAGGGACATGACTCCAGACCGGCCTAAAGAAGTTTGGCTGGTTAATTTCATTCTCATAAAAATATGATAAATTACAGTGATTTTTGTTTTTTATATTATTATGCATTCAAAAAATCTGAAACTCCTTTTCTGTTTATGAATTTGAGAAAACTAGTAAGGATTTAACTTTACTCCAATGGTAGAAAACAATTAAACATTTCTTACATATGATTGATTATCATGAATGTCTAAAACTGATCATTTGTGTTATCATTAGTGGGTTATACGTACTATTTTGGAAGTTTTTATTATCCTTTTAGATATAACATTTTGTGCATTTTAGTAGTTATAATATTTAAATAGGAGATGTAATTTTCATGGAATTTTCCTTTGTAATGTGGTTGGGTAACTCTTTATCTTAGGTTATTCTAATTACTCATATATAATCTGAAAATGTATTGAATATTCTTTTCCTTAGAAATGTATCTCATGGGTTCACATTTTTTCTGTCAAATATTTTAAACAAATTATAGCTGGATTATTAAACATTAAGTTGATTTTTGACTCGTAGAGATCATCAATTTGTTTTATGAGTTTGTAGTATTTTGTGTGTTTTTTCAAGAAATATAACAAACTTAGAAGATAATTTACAATTTCTAGATCTTTCTTAACGTACTTTCAATTTATCGTCGGATAAGTGTTAGATTTATCTTAGTTTTATTCACAAACTTGCATTTTTTCAACCTACATTGTTATTCAATTATAAATCACAATGAATATAAACCTAAAGTTTAGTCAAAAATATACCTTGAATACTATTGATGGAAAGAGATTCATGCAAAATAAAAGGTGTTTGACTAGAACAAACTACAAAACAAATAATAGTATCCATCTTAAGGTCTTTTGCTGTTATGACACATGAACTTTAAATATTACTGTTTTTTTTTGTTTTCTAACATCAATGGTCAATTACCTTTTTACATATTTCTTAAAGTTAAATATATATTTGGTACGAAATATTTAAATTTTCGTTAAGGTAGTTACATTTATATGTGATTTAGTAAGTTATTCATTTACTTGTTTACATAAAGTATTTACAAATTGGACATAAATTAAATGAATCTTTGAATTTTATTTGACAAATAAGCATAAGAATTAATGGACTTCCTAAAAGAGAGTAAAAAGAAGAAAAAAGAAAATAATTAAATATGGAGAATATATCTATCTATTTGTCTAGGTTCAAACAATTTTAGAATTGAAAAAGCTAAGTCTGGGTTTGATTTTTCTTTTTCAGTTTAATTTGTGAGATTCGAGTTTGTTTTTTTTATAAGATTTCACTATGGTCACGGGGTCAGGGAGTAATAGTGTTGACAAATGCAAAAAAATTCCTACTAAAGTCAACGTCAAATCTCCTAATGATAGTAGAAATGAGATTGTCTCTAATTGTTCAATATGTATTGAACCATTAGTCAGTAAGGATGAAGATCGTACCCTTGTTACGCTTCGATGTGGTTATGGATTTCATCTTGGTAATTTGATTTTTACAAAATTTGTGTTGGAACAAGCCAAATTGTTTAATTTAATTTCATTCAAATGGGATTTTTCTTTAGAAAGAAAACAAATATTGTTTTCATTGACTTGTTCGTATTGATTTGAATATTATTGACCTATCTCATATCTCGATTCGTTTGCAGAAATGTGGCGCCTTGATATCACTAGTCTTGTATTTTTATTTAATTTTGTGTGTGATTAGTTTGTAGCTTGCTCGTAGCCTTGTGTTAGGAAATTTTTGCTTTTTTTTATATATTACGAGTTGTTTTAGGCCAAATTACTAGTCATTCAAATCTTCGTGTACAAATTTGACTATAATCTCCCTTTCCATCTTCTCCAGTATGATTTATATTAATTTATGCCTATCTATATAGTTTACACTAGCAGTCCTAAGTGAACTGATATTATTTAGCAAACATTACGAGATAGCTTGGAGCCAAAGTTATTTTGTATGGTACCATAGACCACTCTCTCAGAAGCGTTGTTATCTTTTTATGTCATATATTGTTATTTCATAGACACATCTATATATTTATGTTGCCATGTTTCTTTGTCCACAGATTGTATTGGTTCGGCTTTCAATGCAAAGAACATGATGCAATGCCCAAATTGTAGGACAATAGAACCAGGTCAATGGTTGAATCCCAACGACCGTCAAACCCCAAATTTCAATCCCGTTGGTTGGAATGCTGAAGAAGTCGTAATTCCCTTGGTAACAAATCCATACCTTTTATGAAAATGAGATTTTATTTCGGTTTTGAGTTAATGTTCTCTAGTGAGTACTTTTAAAAATTATGGTGATAATTAGATGACATACCACTTTTCATGTTTCTGGAATATGAAAACGTGGTTCAGTTATATTTTTTATTTTGGAAATGTGGTTTCTTTATAGATGTTGCGTGTTAAAAATATAACTAAAAGGAAAAATACCATTAATTAATACACTAAAACTAATTTTTTTTATGATTAAAATTCTTTTGCGAAAACCCTATTTTCAAGACATTACTCTACTATGTGTTTTGCATGCCCGACAATCCCCAATGATTATCTTTTAACTAACCACCTAAAATATTAAAAAATTATTTTCTATGCTCTAAACATCGTCATATTTAAGGATTGTTCTGTATATTTATTTACTAGATGAAAATATATCAAATCTCGATTTTCTTTCACTATATATAGTTCACTATTTGGTAAAGACCTTGTATTATGTGTATCTAACAGGGTTACGGAATGGAGTTGTGCCCATTTGATGGTTTAAATCACCCTAATCCTTCCACGTAAGCTTTACATTGATACTTATATGTTCTTTACATATTTGACAAAATATTTTTTTTGTTTTTCTTAACGAGATTGCTTAACCATCATCATCTTACATAAAAACTTTGTAGGGGTCCAGCTATGTGTCCCTATTTCGACTATTCTCTCACCATTCCTCAGTATCTTGCTTTATCTAGAATCGTTGCGCTTCCTAATCTCAATAACTTGTTGACCATTGGATCAACCTTATTTTTGCTTACCCCTCTAAGTCCTCTACCAATTAATCCAAGTTATTTTCGAAGTGGTTATAATCCAGAGGTGATCATATCAAGACATTATTTTACCCATCCATCTTTCGATAACAGGTACATTATAATAGTATTTTTACTACCTTCAATCAATAAAATATTTCTATGTATGAATTTTTTTCATAACGTGTAGAAAGAAAATTCTCACTACATCTATTAAAATATTTTGACTTAAATGATAACCTTTAGAATTTGAATATTTTGACTTATGATACAAATATCACTCCGTCTATATATCGAACACAACTATTATATTTTGAACTATTTATATTATGTTTTATGCAATTATCTTCAAGTTTTAAATCAAATAATTTGTAATTTTTTCTTGATGATTGATTTGCATTTTGACGATGAGATTCGTTTGTTTGTGGCCATAGAATTTACAGATCAATCAATAATGCTCTAGTGGATCCACCTAATCTTGGGGACATATCAGCAGTTAATGCTACAATGGCTTTGACTCATCTAAGGGACAACTGGACAGAAACTGTTTTAGTGGCTCCTCTTGACCAACTTAATGCTCACGTGGTTCCACCTTCTACTGGTAGTAGCTCAGCAACAATTGTTCGTGAGGTTCCGCCATCACAAGCCGGAAGCGATGGTGACAATGACACAGGCGACATAAGTGGTGGTATACTCGAGGGACATGACTCCAGACCGGCCTAAGGAAGTTTGGCTGGTTAATTTCATTCTCATAAAAATATGATAAATTACAGTGATTTTTGTTTTTTATATTATTATGCATTCAAAAAATCTGAAACTCCTTTTCTGTTTATGAATTTGAGAAAACTAGTAAGGATTTAACTTTACTCCAATGGTAGAAAACAATTAAACATTTCTTACATATGATTGATTATCATGAATGTCTAAAACTGATCATTTGTGTTATCATTAGTGGGTTATACGTACTATTTTGGAAGTTTTTATTATCCTTTTAGATATAACATTTTGTGCATTTTAGTAGTTATAATATTTAAATAGGAGATGTAATTTTCATGGAATTTTCCTTTGTAATGTGGTTGGGTAACTCTTTATCTTAGGTTATTCTAATTACTCATATATAATCTGAAAATGTATTGAATATTCTTTTCCTTAGAAATGTATCTCATGGGTTCACATTTTTTCTGTCAAATATTTTAAACAAATTATAGCTGGATTATTAAACATTAAGTTGATTTTTGACTCGTAGAGATCATCAATTTGTTTTATGAGTTTGTAGTATTTTGTGTGTTTTTTCAAGAAATATAACAAACTTAGAAGATAATTTACAATTTCTAGATCTTTCTTAACGTACTTTCAATTTATCGTCGGATAAGTGTTAGATTTATCTTAGTTTTATTCACAAACTTGCATTTTTTCAACCTACATTGTTATTCAATTATAAATCACAATGAATATAAACCTAAAGTTTAGTCAAAAATATACCTTGAATACTATTGATGGAAAGAGATTCATGCAAAATAAAAGGTGTTTGACTAGAACAAACTACAAAACAAATAATAGTATCCATCTTAAGGTCTTTTGCTGTTATGACACATGAACTTTAAATATTACTGTTTTTTTTTGTTTTCTAACATCAATGGTCAATTACCTTTTTACATATTTCTTAAAGTTAAATATATATTTGGTACGAAATATTTAAATTTTCGTTAAGGTAGTTACATTTATATGTGATTTAGTAAGTTATTCATTTACTTGTTTACATAAAGTATTTACAAATTGGACATAAATTAAATGAATCTTTGAATTTTATTTGACAAATAAGCATAAGAATTAATGGACTTACTAAAAGAGAGTAAAAAGAAGAAAAAAGAAAATAATTAAATATGGAGAATATATCTATCTATTTGTCTAGGTTCAAACAATTTTAGAATTGAAAAAGCTAAGTCTGGGTTTGATTTTTCTTTTTCAGTTTAATTTGTGAGATTCGGGTTTGTTTTTTTTATAAGATTTCACTATGGTCACGGGGTCAGGGAGTAATAGTGTTGACAAATGCAAAAAAATTCCTACTAAAGTCAACGTCAAATCTCCTAATGATAGTAGAAATGAGATTGTCTCTAATTGTTCAATATGTATTGAACCATTAGTCAGTAAGGATGAAGATCGTACCCTTGTTACGCTTCGATGTGGTCATGGATTTCATCTTGGTAATTTGTTTTTTACAAAATTTGTGTTGGAACAAGCCGAATTGTTTAATTTAATTTCATTCAAATGGGATTTTTCTTTAGAAAGAAAACAAATATTGTTTTCATTGACTTGTTCGTATTGATTTGAATATTATTGACCTATCTCATATCTCGATTCGTTTGCAGAAATGTGGCGCCTTGATATCACTAGTCTTGTATTTTTATTTAATTTTGTGTGTGATTAGTTTGTAGCTTGCTCGTAGCCTTGTGTTAGGAAATTTTTGCTTTTTTTTATATATTACGAGTTGTTTTAGGCCAAATTACTAGTCATTCAAATCTTCGTGTACAAATTTGACTATAATCTCCCTTTCCATCTTCTCCAGTATGATTTATATTAATTTATGCCTATCTATATAGTTTACACTAGCAGTCCTAAGTGAACTGATATTATTTAGCAAACATTACGAGATAGCTTGGAGCCAAAGTTATTTTGTATGGTACCATAGACCACTCTCTCAGAAGCGTTGTTATCTTTTTATGTCATATATTGTTATTTCATAGACACATCTATATATTTATGTTGCCATGTTTCTTTGTCCACAGATTGTATTGGTTCGGCTTTCAATGCAAAGAACATGATGCAATGCCCAAATTGTAGGACAATAGAACCAGGTCAATGGTTGAATCCCAACGACCGTCAAACCCCAAATTTCAATCCCGTTGGTTGGAATGCTGAAGAAGTCGTAATTCCCTTGGTAACAAATCCATACCTTTTATGAAAATGAGATTTTATTTCGGTTTTGAGTTAATGTTCTCTAGTGAGTACTTTTAAAAATTATGGTGATAATTAGATGACATACCACTTTTCATGTTTCTGGAATATGAAAACGTGGTTCAGTTATATTTTTTATTTTGGAAATGTGGTTTCTTTATAGATGTTGCGTGTTAAAAATATAACTAAAACGAAAAATACCATTAATTAATACACTAAAACTAATTTTTTTTATGATTAAAATTCTTTTGCGAAAACCCTATTTTTCAAGACATTACTCTACTATGTGTTTTGCATGCCCGACAATCCCCAATGATTATCTTTTAACTAACCACCTAAAATATTAAAAAATTATTTTCTATGCTCTAAACATCGTCATATTTAAGGATTGTTCTGTATATTTATTTACTAGATGAAAATATATCAAATCTCGATTTTCTTTCACTATATATAGTTCACTATTTGGTAAAGACCTTGTATTATGTGTATCTAACAGGGTTACGGAATGGAGTTGTGCCCATTTGATGGTTTAAATCACCCTAATCCTTCCACGTAAGCTTTACATTGATACTTATATGTTCTTTACATATTTGACAAAATATTTTTTTTGTTTTTCTTAACGAGATTGCTTAACCATCATCATCTTACATAAAAACTTTGTAGGGGTCCAGCTATGTGTCCCTATTTCGACTATTCTCTCACCATTCCTCAGTATCTTGCTTTATCTAGAATCGTTGCGCTTCCTAATCTCAATAACTTGTTGACCATTGGATCAACCTTATTTTTGCTTACCCCTCTAAGTCCTCTACCAATTAATCCAAGTTATTTTCGAAGTGGTTATAATCCAGAGGTGATCATATCAAGACATTATTTTACCCATCCATCTTTCGATAACATGTACATTATAATAGTATTTTTACTACCTTCAATCAATAAAATATTTCTATGTATGAATTTTTTTCATAACTTGTAGAAAGAAAATTCTCACTACATCTATTAAAATATTTTGACTTAAATGATAACCTTTAGAATTTGAATATTTTGACTTATGATACAAATATCACTCCGTCTATATATCGAACACAACTATTATATTTTGAACTATTTATATTATGTTTTATGCAATTATCTTCAAGTTTTAAATCAAATAATTTGTAATTTTTTCTTGATGATTGATTTGCATTTTGACGATGAGATTCGTTTGTTTGTGGCCATAGAATTTACAGATCAATCAATAATGCTCTAGTGGATCCACCTAATCTTGGGGACATATCAGCAGTTAATGCTACAATGGCTTTGACTCATCTAAGGGACAACTGGACAGAAACTGTTTTAGTGGCTCCTCTTGACCAACTTAATGCTCACGTGGTTCCACCTTCTACTGGTAGTAGCTCAGCAACAATTGTTCGTGAGGTTCCGCCATCACAAGCCGGAAGCGGTGGTGACAATGACACAGGCGGCATAAGTGGTGGTATCATCAAGGGACATGACTCCAGACCGGCCTAAGGAAGTTTGGCTGGTTAATTTCATTCTCATAAAAATATGATATATTACAGTGATTTTTGTTTTTTATATTATTATGCATTCAAAAAATCTGAAACTCCTTTTCTGTTTATGAATTTGAGAAAACTAGTAAGGATTTAACTTTACTCCAATGGTAGAAAACAATTAAACATTTCTTACATATGATTGATTATCATGAATGTCTAAAACTGATCATTTGTGTTATCATTAGTGGGTTATACGTACTATTTTGGAAGTTTTTATTATCCTTTTAGATATAACATTTTGTGCATTTTAGTAGTTATAATATTTAAATAGGAGATGTAATTTTCATGGAATTTTCCTTTGTAATGTGGTTGGGTAACTCTTTATCTTAGGTTATTCTAATTACTCATATATAATCTGAAAATGTATTGAATATTCTTTTCCTTAGAAATGTATCTCATGGGTTCACATTTTTTCTGTCAAATATTTTAAACAAATTATAGCTGGATTATTAAACATTAAGTTGATTTTTGACTCGTAGAGATCATCAATTTGTTTTATGAGTTTGTAGTATTTTGTGTGTTTTTTCAAGAAATATAACAAACTTAGAAGATAATTTACAATTTCTAGATCTTTCTTAACGTACTTTCAATTTATCGTCGGATAAGTGTTAGATTTATCTTAGTTTTATTCACAAACTTGCATTTTTTCAACCTACATTGTTATTCAATTATAAATCACAATGAATATAAACCTAAAGTTTAGTCAAAAATATACCTTGAATACTATTGATGGAAAGAGATTCATGCAAAATAAAAGGTGTTTGACTAGAACAAACTACAAAACAAATAATAGTATCCATCTTAAGGTCTTTTGCTGTTATGACACATGAACTTTAAATATTACTGTTTTTTTTTGTTTTCTAACATCAATGGTCAATTACCTTTTTACATATTTCTTAAAGTTAAATATATATTTGGTACGAAATATTTAAATTTTCGTTAAGGTAGTTACATTTATATGTGATTTAGTAAGTTATTCATTTACTTGTTTACATAAAGTATTTACAAATTGGACATAAATTAAATGAATCTTTGAATTTTATTTGACAAATAAGCATAAGAATTAATGGACTTACTAAAAGAGAGTAAAAAGAAGAAAAAAGAAAATAATTAAATATGGAGAATATATCTATCTATTTCTCTAGGTTCAAACAATTTTAGAATTGAAAAAGCTAAGTCTGGGTTTGATTTTTCTTTTTCAGTTTAATTTGTGAGATTCGAGTTTGTTTTTTTTATAAGATTTCACTATGGTCACGGGGTCAGGGAGTAATAGTGTTGACAAATGCAAAAAAATTCCTACTAAAGTCAACGTCAAATCTCCTAATGATAGTAGAAATGAGATTGTCTCTAATTGTTCAATATGTATTGAACCATTAGTCAGTAAGGATGAAGATCGTACCCTTGTTACGCTTCGATGTGGTCATGGATTTCATCTTGGTAATTTGTTTTTTACAAAATTTGTGTTGGAACAAGCCGAATTGTTTAATTTAATTTCATTCAAATGGGATTTTTCTTTATAAAGAAAACAAATATTGTTTTCATTGACTTGATCTTATTGATTTGAATATTATTGGTCCTACCTCATATCTCGATTCGTTTGCAGAAATGTGGCGCCTTGATATCACTAGTCTTGTATTTTTATTTAATTTTGTGTGTGATTAGTTTGTAGCTTGCTCGTAGCCTTGTGTTAGGAAATTTGTTTTTTTTATCTATTACGAGTTGTTTTAGGCCAAATTACTAGTCATTCAAATCTTCGTGTACAAATTTGACTATAATCTCCCTTTCCATCTTCTCCAGTATGATTTATATTAATTTATGCCTATCTATATAGTTTACACGAGCAGTCCTAAGTGAACTGATATTATTTAGCAAACACTACGAGATAGCTTGGAGCCAAAGTTATTTTGTATGGTACCATAGACCACTCTCTCAGAAGCGTTGTTATCTTTTTATGTCATATATTGTTATTTCATAGACACATCTATATATTTATGTTGCCATGTTTCTTTGTCCACAGATTGTATTGGTTCGGCTTTCAATGCAAAGAACATGATGCAATGCCCAATTGTAGGACAATAGAACCAGGTCAATGGTTGAATCCCAACGACCGTCAAACCCCAAATTTCAATCCCGTTGGTTGGAATGCTGAAGAAGTCGTAATTCCCTTGGTAACAAATCCATACCTTTTATGAAAATGAGATTTTATTTCGGTTTTGAGTTAATGTTCTCTAGTGAGTACTTTTAAAAATTATGGTGATAATTAGATGACATACCACTTTTCATGTTTCTGGAATATGAAAACGTGGTTCAGTTATATTTTTTATTTTGGAAATGTGGTTTCTTTATAGATGTTGCGTGTTAAAAATATAACTAAAAGGAAAAATACCATTAATTAATACACTAAAACTAATTTTTTTTATGATTAAAATTCTTTTGCGAAAACCCTATTTTTCAAGACATTACTCTACTATGTGTTTTGCATGCCCGACAATCCCCAATGATTATCTTTTAACTAACCACCTAAAATATTAAAAAATTATTTTCTATGCTCTAAACATCGTCATATTTAAGGATTGTTCTGTATATTTATTTGACTAGATGAAAATATATCAAATCTCGATTTGCTTTCACTATATATAGTTCACTATTTGGTAAAGACCTTGTATTATGTGTATCTAACAGGGTTACGGAATGGAGTTGTGCCCATTTGATGGTTTAAATCACCCTAATCCTTCCACGTAAGCTTTACATTGATACTTATATGTTCTTTACATATTTGACAAAATATTTTTTTTGTTTTTCTTAACGAGTTTGCTTAACCATCATCATCTTACATAAAAACTTTGTAGGGGTCCAGCTATGTGTCCCTATTTCGACTATTCTCTCACCATTCCTCAGTATCTTGCTTTATCTAGAATCGTTGCGCTTCCTAATCTCAATAACTTGTTGACCATTGGATCAACCTTATTTTTGCTTACCCCTCTAAGTCCTCTACCAATTAATCCAAGTTATTTTCGAAGTGGTTATAATCCAGAGGTGATCTTATAAAGACATTATTTTACCCATCCATCTTTCGATAACATGTACATTATAATAGTATTTTTACTACCTTCAATCAATAAAATATTTCTATGTATGAATTTTTTTCATAACTTGTAGAAAGAAAATTCTCACTACATCTATTAAAATATTTTGACTTAAATGATAACCTTTAGAATTTGAATATTTTGACTTATGATACAATATCACTCCGTCTATATATCGAACACAACTATTATATTTTGAACTATTTATATTATGTTTTATGCAATTATCTTCAAGTTTTAAATCAAATAATTTGTAATTTTTTCTTGATGATTGATTTGCATTTTGACGATGAGATTCGTTTGTTTGTGGCCATAGAATTTACAGATCAATCAATAATGCTCTAGTGGATCCACCTAATCTTGGGGACATATCAGCAGTTAATGCTACAATGGCTTTGACTCATCTAAGGGACAACTGGACAGAAACTGTTTTAGTGGCTCCTCTTGACCAACTTAATGCTCACGTGGTTCACCTTCTACTGGTAGTAGCTCAGCAACAATTGTTCGTGAGGTTCCGCCATCACAAGCCGGAAGCGGTGGTGACAATGACACAGGCGGCATAAGTGGTGGTATCATCAAGGGACATGACTCCAGACCGGCCTAAGGAAGTTTGGCTGGTTAATTTCATTCTCATAAAAATATGATATATTACAGTGATTTTTGTTTTTTATATTATTATGCATTCAAAAATCTGAAACTCCTTTTCTGTTTATGAATTTGAGAAAACTAGTAAGGATTTAACTTTACTCCAATGGTAGAAAACAATTAAACATTTCTTACATATGATTGATTATCATGAATGTCTAAAACTGATCATTTGTGTTATCATTAGTGGGTTATACGTACTATTTTGGAAGTTTTTATTATCCTTTTAGATATAACATTTTGTGCATTTTAGTAGTTATAATATTAAATAGGAGATGTAATTTTCATGGAATTTTCCTTTGTAATGTGGTTGGGTAACTCTTTATCTTAGGTTATTCTAATTACTCATATATAATCTGAAAATGTATTGAATATTCTTTTCCTTAGAAATGTATCTCATGGGTTCACATTTTTTCTGTCAAATATTTTAAACAAATTATAGCTGGATTATTAAACATTAAGTTGATTTTTGACTCGTAGAGATCATCAATTTTTTTATGAGTTTGTAGTATTTTGTGTGTTTTTTCAAGAAATATAACAAACTTAGAAGATAATTTACAATTTCTAGATCTTTCTTAACGTACTTTCAATTTATCGTCGGATAAGTGTTAGATTTATCTTAGTTTTATTCACAAACTTGATTTTTCAACCTACATTGTTATTCAATTATAAATCACAATGAATATAAACCTAAAGTTTAGTCAAAAATATACCTTGAATACTATTGATGGAAAGATTCATGCAAAATAAAGGTGTTTGACGAGAACAAACTACAAAACAAATAATAGTATCCATCTTAAGGTCTTTTGCTGTTATGACACATGAACTTTAAATATTACTGTTTTTTTTGTTTTCTAACAGCAATGGTCAATTATCTTTTTACATATTTCTTAAAGTTAAATATATAATTGGTACGAAATATTTAAATTTTCGTTAAGTTAGTTAAATTTATATGTGATTTAGTAAGTTATTCATTTACTTGTTTACATAAAGTTTTACAAATTGGAGATAAATTAAATGAATCTTTGAATAATTAAATACGGAGAATATATCTATCTATTTGTCTAGGTTCAAACAGTTTTAGAATTGAAAATGCTAAGTCTGGGTTTGATTTCTTTTTTCAGTTTAATTTGTGAGATTTGAGTTTGTTTTTTTGATAAGATTTCACTATGGTCACGGGGTCAGGGAGTAATAGTGTTGACAAATGCAAAAAAATTCCTACTAAAGTCAACGT
>LT669793.1:20823549-21035444 GCA_900128785.1 Arabis alpina
TCGTAGCCTTGTTTAGGAAATTTTTGCTTTTTTATCTATTACGAGTTGTTTTAGGCCAAATTACTAGTCATTCAAATCTTCGTGTACAAATTTGACTATAATCTCCCTTTCCATCTTCTCCAGTATGATTTATATTAATTTATGCCTATCTATATAGTTTAACACGAGCAGTCCTAAGTGAACTGATATTATTTAACAAACACTACGAGATAGCTTCGAGCCAAAGTTATTTTGTATGGTACCATAGACCACTCTCTCAAAGCGTAGTTATATTTTTATGTCATATATGTTATTTCATAGACCATCTATATATTTATGTTGCCATGTTTCTTTGTCCACAGATTGTATTGGTTCGGCTTTCAATGCAAAGAACATGATGCAATGCCCAAATTGTAGGACAATAGAACCAGGTCAATGGTTGAATCCCAACGACCGTCAAACCCCAAATTTCAATCCCGTTGGTTGGAATGCTGAAGAAGTCGTAATTCCCTTGGTAACAAATCCATACCTTTTATGAAAATGAGATTTTATTTCGGTTTTGAGTTAATGTTCTCTAGTGAGTACTTTTAAAAATTATGGTGATAATTAGATGACATACCACTTTTCATGTTTCTGGAATATGAAAACGTGGTTCAGTTATATTTTTTATTTTGGAAATGTGGTTTCTTTATAGATGTTGCGTGTTAAAAATATAACTAAAACGAAAAATACC
The DNA here is from genome assembly GCA_900128785.1 of Arabis alpina. Taxonomy (NCBI): domain Eukaryota; kingdom Viridiplantae; phylum Streptophyta; class Magnoliopsida; order Brassicales; family Brassicaceae; genus Arabis; species Arabis alpina. The sequence continues at coordinate 20,824,262 of LT669793.1, forward strand.
ATTAATTAATACACTAAAACTAATTTTTTTTATGATTAAAATTCTTTTGCGAAAACCCTATTTTTCAAGACATTACTCTACTATGTGTTTTGCATGCCCGACAATCCCCAATGATTATCTTTAACTAACCACCTAAAATATTAAAAAATTATTTTCTATGCTCTAAACATCGTCATATTTAAGGATTGTTCTGTATATTTATTTACTAGATGAAAATATATCAAATCTCGATTTTCTTTCACTATATATAGTTCACTATTTGGTAAAGACCTTGTATTATGTGTATCTAACAGGGTTACGGAATGGAGTTGTGCCCATTTGATGGTTTAAATCACCCTAATCCTTCCACGTAAGCTTTACATTGATACTTATATGTTCTTTACATATTTGACAAAATATTTTTTTTGTTTTTCTTAACGAGATTGCTTAACCATCATCATCTTACATAAAAACTTTGTAGGGGTCCAGCTATGTGTCCCTATTTCGACTATTCTCTCACCATTCCTCAGTATCTTGCTTTATCTAGAATCGTTGCGCTTCCTAATCTCAATAACTTGTTGACCATTGGATCAACCTTATTTTTGCTTACCCCTCTAAGTCCTCTACCAATTAATCCAAGTTATTTTCGAAGTGGTTATAATCCAGAGGTGATCATATCAAGACATTATTTTACCCATCCATCTTTCGATAACAGGTACATTATAATAGTATTTTTACTACCTTCAATCAATAAAATATTTCTATGTATGAATTTTTTTCATAACTTGTAGAAAGAAAATTCTCACTACATCTATTAAAATATTTTGACTTAAATGATAACCTTTAGAATTTGAATATTTTGACTTATGATACAAATATCACTCCGTCTATATATCGAACACAACTATTATATTTTGAACTATTTATATTATGTTTTATGCAATTATCTTCAAGTTTTAAATCAAATAATTTGTAATTTTTTCTTGATGATTGATTTGCATTTTGACGATGAGATTCGTTTGTTTGTGGCCATAGAATTTACAGATCAATCAATAATGCTCTAGTGGATCCACCTAATCTTGGGGACATATCAGCAGTTAATGCTACAATGGCTTTGACTCATCTAAGGGACAACTGGACAGAAACTGTTTTAGTGGCTCCTCTTGACCAACTTAATGCTCACGTGGTTCCACCTTCTACTGGTAGTAGCTCAGCAACAATTGTTCGTGAGGTTCCGCCATCACAAGCCGGAAGCGGTGGTGACAATGACACAGGCGGCATAAGTGGTGGTATACTCGAGGGACATGACTCCAGACCGGCCTAAGGAAGTTTGGCTGGTTAATTTCATTCTCATAAAAATATGATATTACGTGATTTTTGTTTTTATATTATTATGCATTCAAAAATCCTGAAATCTCCTTTTCTGTTATGAATTTGAGAAAACTAGTAAGGATTTAACTTTACTCCAATGGTAGAAAACTATTAAACATTCTTACATATGATTGATTATCATGAATGTCTAAAAACTAAATTGTGTTATCATCAGTGGGTTATACGTACTATTTGAAAGTTTTTATATATCCTTTTAGATATAACATTTTGTGCATTTTAGTAGTTATAATATTTAAATAGTAGATGTAATTTTCATGAATTTTCCTTTGTAATGTGGTTGGGTAACCTCTTGTTAAAATATTCTTTTCCTTAGAAATATATCTCATGGGTTCACATTTTTTTCTGTCAAAGATTTTAAACAATTATAGCTGGATTATTAAACATTAAGTTGATTTTTGACTCGTAGAGATCATCAATTTGTTTTATGAGTTTGTAGTATTTTGTGTGTTTTTTCAAGAAATATAACAAACTTAGAAGATAATTTTACAATTTCTAGATTTTTCCTAACGTACTTTCAATTTATCGTGGATAAGTGTTAGATTTATTTAGTTTTATTCACAAACTTGCATTTTTTCAACCTACATTGTATTCAATATAAATCACAATGAATATAAACCTAAGTTTAGTCAAAAATATACCTTGAATACTATTGATGGAAAGAGATTCATGCAAAATAAAGGTGTTTGACTAGAACAAACTACAAAACAAATATATATCCATCTTAAGGTCCTTTGCTGTTATGCACATGAACTTTAAATATTACTGTTTTTTTTGTTTTCTAACATCAATGGTCAATTACCTTTTTACATATTTCTTCAAGTTAAATATATAATTGGTACGAAATATTTAAATTATATTGTTGATTTAGTAAGTTATCATTTATTGTTTACATAAAGTATTACAATTGGACATAAATTAAATGAATCTTTGAATTTTATTTGACAAATAAGCATAAGAATTAATGGACTTACTAAAAGAGAGTAAAAAGAAGAAAAAAAGAAAATAATTAAATATGGAGAATATATCTATCTATTTGTCTAGGTTCAAACAGTTTTTAGAATTGAAAAAGCTAAGTCTGGGTTTGATTTTTCTTTTTCAGTTTAATTTGTGAGATTTGAGTTTGTTTTTTTATAAGATTCACTATGTCACGGGGTCAGGGAATAATAGTGTTGAAAATGCAAAAAATCTCCATCACTAAAAGATAGTAAATAATTTCCTAATTGAAGAAATAGTAGAAAAATGAGATTGTCTCTAATTGTTCAATATGTATTGAACCATTAGTCAGTAAGGATGAAGATCGTACCCTGTTACGCTTCGATGTGGTCATGGATTTCATCTTGGTAATTTTTCTTTTACAAAAATTGTGTTGGAACAAGCCGAATTGTTTAATTTAATTTCATTCAAATGGGACTTTTCTTTAGAAAGAAAACAAATATTGTTTTCATTGACTTGATCGTATTGATTTGAATATTATTGGTCCTACCTCATATCTCGATTCGTTTGCAGAAATGTGGCGCCTTGATATCACTAGTCTTGTATTTTTATTTAATTTTGTGTGTGATTAGTTTGTAGCTTGCTCGTAGCCTTGTGTTAGGAAATTTGTTTTTTTATCTATTACGAGTTGTTTAGGCCAAATTACTAGTCATTCAAATCTTCGTGTACAAATTTGACTATAATCTCCCTTTCCATCTTCTCCAGTATGATTTATATTAATTTATGCCTATCTATATAGTTTACACGAGCAGTCCTAAGTGAACTGATATTATTTAGCAAACACTACGAGATAGCTTGGAGCCAAAGTTATTTTGTATGGTACCATAGACCACTCTCTCAAAAGCGTAGTTATGTTTTTTATGTCATATAGTGTTATTTCATAGACACATCTATATATTTATGTTGCCATGTTTCTTTGTCCACAGATTGTATTGGTTCGGCTTTCAATGCAAAGAACATGATGCAATGCCCAAATTGTAGGACAATAGAACCAGGTCAATGGTTGAATCCCAACGACCGTCAAACCCCAAATTTCAATCCCGTTGGTTGGAATGCTGAAGAAGTCGTAATTCCCTTGGTAAAAATCCATACCTTTTATGAAAATGTGATTTTATTTCGGTTTTGAGTTAATGTTCTCTAGTGAGTACTTTTAAAAATTATGGTGATAATTAGATGACATACCACTTTTCATGTTTCTGGAATATGAAAACGTGGTTCAGTTATATTTTTTATTTTGGAAATGTGGTTTCTTTATAGATGTTGCGTGTTAAAAATATAACTAAAAGGAAAAATACCATTAATTAATACACTAAAACTAATTTTTTTTATGATTAAAATTCTTTTGCGAAAACCTATTTTTCAAGACATTACTCTACTATGTGTTTTGCATGCCCGACAAGGCCAATGATTATCTTTTAACTAACCACCTAAAATATTAAAAAATATTTTCTATGCTCTAAACATCGTCATATTTAAGGATTGTTCTGTATATTTATTTGACTAGATGAAAATATATCAAATCTCGATTTGCTTTCACTATATATAGTTCACTATTTGTTAAAGACATTGTATTATGTGTATCTAACAGGGTTACGGAATGGAGTTGTGCCCACTTGATGGCTTAAATCACCCTAATCCTTCCACGTAAGCTTTACATTAAATACTTATATGTTCTTTACATATTTGACAAAATATTTTTTTTTTTTTCTTAACGAGTTTGCTTAACCATCATCATCTTACATAAAAACTTTGTAGGGGTCCAACTATGTGTCCTTATTTCGACTATTCTCTCACCATTCCTCAGTATCTTGCTTTATCTAGAATCGTTGCGCTTCCTAATCTCAATAACTTGTTGACCATTGGATCAACCTTATTTTTGCTTACCCTCTAAGTCCTCTACCAATTAATCCAAGTTATTTTCGAAGTGGTTATAATCCAGAGGTGATCATATCAAGACATTCTTTACCCATCCATCTTTCGATAACAGGTACATTATAATAGTATTTTTACTACCTTCAATCAATAAAATATTTCTATGTATGAATTTTTTTCATAACTTGTAGAAAGAAAATTCTCACTACATCTATTAAAATATTTTGACTTAAATGATAACCTTTAGAATTTGAAAATTTTGACTTATGATACAAATATCACTCCGCCTATATATCGAACACAACTATTATATTTGGAACTATTTATATTATGTTTTATGCAATTATCTTGAAGTTTTAAATCAAATAATTTGTAATTTTTTCTTGATGATTGATTTGCATTTTGACGATGAGATTCGTTTGTTTGTGGCCATAGAATTTACAGATCAATAAATAATGCTCTAGTGGATCCACCTAATCTTGGGGACATATCAGCAGTTAATGCTACAATGGCTTTGACTCATCTAAGGGACAACTGGACAGAAACTGTTTTAGTGGCTCCTCTTGACCAACTTAATGCTCACGTGGTTCCACCTTCTACTGGTAGTAGCTCAGCAACAATTGTTCGTGAGGTTCCGCCATCACAAGCCGGAAGCGGTGGTGACAATGACACAGGCGGCATAAGTGGTGGTATACTCGAGGGACATGACTCCAGACCGGCCTAAGGAAGTTTGGCTGGTTAATTTCATTCTCATAAAAATATGATATATTATCGTGATTTTTGTTTTGTATATTATTATGCATTCAAAAAATCTGAAACTCCTTTTCTGTTCATGAATTTGAGAAAACTAGTAAGGATTTAACTTTACTCCAATGGTAGAAAACTATTAAACATTTCTTACATATGATTGATTATCATGAATGTCTAAAACTGATAATTTGTGTTATCATCAGTGGGTTATACGTACTATTTTGAAAGTTTTTATTATCCTTTTAGATATAACATTTTGTGCATTTTAGTAGTTATAATATTTAAATAGTAGATGTAATTTTCATGGAATTTTCCTTTGTAATGTGGTTGGGTAACTCTTTAAATATTCTTTTCCTTAGAAATATATCTCATGGGTTCACATTTTTTCTGTCAAAGATTTTAAACAAATTATAGCTGGATTATTAAACATTAAGTTGATTTTTGACTCGTAGAGATCATCAATTTGTTTTATGAGTTTGTAGTATTTTGTGTGTTTTTTCAAGAAATATAACAAACTTAGAAGATAATTTACAATTTCTAGATTTTTCTTAACGTACTTTCAATTTATCGTCGGATAAGTGTTAGATTTATCTTAGTTTTATTCACAAACTTGCATTTTTTCAACCTACATTGTTATTCAATTATAAATCACAATGAATATAAACCTAAAGTTTAGTCAAAAATATACCTTGAATACTATTGATGGAAAGAGATTCATGCAAAATAAAAGGTGTTTGACTAGAACAAACTACAAAACAAATAATAGTATCCATCTTAAGGTCCTTTGCTGTTATGACACATGAACTTTAAATATTACTGTTTTTTTTGTTTTCTAACATCAATGGTCAATTACCTTTTTACATATTTCTTCAAGTTAAATATATAATTGGTACGAAATATTTAAATTTATATGTGATTTAGTAAGTTATCCATTTACTTGTTTACATAAAGTATTTACAAATTGGACATAAATTAAATGAATCTTTGAATTTTATTTGACAAATAAGCATAAGAATTAATGGACTTACTAAAAGAGAGTAAAAAGAAGAAAAAAGAAAATAATTAAATATGGAGAATATATCTATCTATTTGTCTAGGTTCAAACAGTTTTAGAATTGAAAAAGCTGAGTCTGGGTTTGATTTTTCTTTTTCAGTTTAATTTGTGAGATTTGAGTTTGTTTTTTTTATAAGATTTCACTATGGTCACGGGGTCAGGGAATAATAGTGTTGACAAATGCAAAAAAAATCCTACTAAAGTCAACGTCAAATCTCCTAATGATAGTAGAAATGAGATTGTCTCTAATTGTTCAATATGTATTGAACCATTAGTCAGATAGTAGAAATGAGATTGTCTCTAATTGTTCAATATGTATTGAACCATTAGTCAGTAAGGATGAAGATCGTACCCTTGTTACGCTTCGATGTGGTCATGGATTTCATCTTGGTAATTTTTCTTTTATAAAATTTGTGTTGGAACAAGCCGAATTGTGTAATTTAATTTCATTCAAATGGGACTTTTCTTTAGAAAGAAAACAAATATTGTTTTCATTGACTTGATCGTATTGATTTGAATATTATTGGTCCTACCTCATATATCGATTCGTTTGCAGAAATGTGGCGCCTTGATATCACTAGTCTTGTATTTTTATTTAATTTTGTGTGTGATTAGTTTGTAGCTTGCTCGTAGCCTTGTGTTAGGAAATTTGTTTTTTTATCTATTACGAGTTGTTTTAGGCCAAATTACGAGTCATTCAAATCTTCGTGTACAAATTTGACTATAATCTCCCTTTCCATCTTCTCCAGTATGATTTATATTAATTTATGCCTATCTATATAGTTTACACGAGCAGTCCTAAGTGAACTGATATTATTTAGCAAACACTACGAGATAGCTTGGAGCCAAAGTTATTTTGTATGGTACCATAGACCACTCTCTCAAAAGCGTAGTTATGTTTTTATGTCATATAGTGTTATTTCATAGACACATCTATATATTTATGTTGCCATGTTTCTTTGTCCACAGATTGTATTGGTTCGGCTTTCAATGCAAAGAACATGATGCAATGCCCAAATTGTAGGACAATAGAACCAGGTCAATGGTTGAATCCCAACGACCGTCAAACCCCAAATTTCAATCCCGTTGGTTGGAATGCTGAAGATGTCGTAATTCCCTTGGTAAGTAATCCATACCTTTTATGAAAATGTGATTTTATTTCGGTTTTGAGTTAATGTTCTCTAGTGAGTACTTTTAAAAATTATGGTGATAATTAGATGACATACCACTTTTCATGTTTCTGGATATGAAAACGTGGTTCAGTTATATTTTTTATTTTGGAAATGTGGTTTCTTTATAGATGTTGCGTGTTAAAAATATAACTAAAAGGAAAAATACCATTAATAAATACACTAAAACTAATTTTTTTTATGATTAAAATTCTTTTGCGAAAACCTATTTTTCAAGACATTACTCTACTATGTGTTTTGCATGCCCGACAAGGCCAATGATTATCTTTTAACTAACCACCTAAAATATTAAAAAATTATTTTCTATGCTCTAAACATCGTCATATTTAAGGATTGTTCTGTATATTTATTTGACTAGATGAAAATATATCAAATCTCGATTTGCTTTCACTATATATAGTTCACTATTTGTTAAAGACCTTGTATTATGTGTATCTAACAGGGTTACGGAATGGAGTTGTGCCCATTTGATGGCTTAAATCACCGTAATCCTTCCACGTAAGCTTTACATTGATACTTATATGTTCTTTACATATTTGACAAAATATTTTTTTTTTTTCTTAACGAGTTTGCTTAACCATCATCATCTTACATAAAAACTTTGTAGGGGTCCACTATGTGTCCTTATTTCGACTATTCTCTCACCATTCCTCAGTATCTTGCTTTATCTAGAATCGTTGCGCTTCCTAATCTCAATAACTTGTTGACCATTGGATCAACCTTATTTTTGCTTACCCCTCTAAGTCCTCTACCAATTAATCCAAGTTATTTTCGAAGTGGTTATAATCCAGAGGTGATCATATCAAGACATTATTTTACCCATCCATCTTTCGATAACAGGTACATTATAATAGTATTTTTACTACCTTCAATCAATAAAATATTTCTATGTATGAATTTTTTTCATAACTTGTAGAAAGAAAATTCTCACTACATCTATTAAAATATTTTGACTTAAATGATAACCTTTAGAATTTGAAATTTTGACTTATGATACAAATATCACTCCGCCTATATATCGAACACAACTATTATATTTGGAACTATTTATATTATGTTTTATGCAATTATCTTGAAGTTTTAAATCAAATAATTTGTAATTTTTTCTTGATGATTGATTTGCATTTTGACGATGAGATTCGTTTGTTTGTGGCCATAGAATTTACAGATCAATCAATAATGCTCTAGTGGATCCACCTAATCTTGGGGACATATCAGCAGTTAATGCTACAATGGCTTTGACTCATCTAAGGGACAACTGGACAGAAACTGTTTTAGTGGCTCCTCTTGACCAACTTAATGCTCACGTGGTTCCACCTTCTACTGGTAGTAGCTCAGCAACAATTGTTCGTGAGGTTCCGCCATCACAAGCCGGAAGCGGTGGTGACAATGACACAGGCGGCATAAGTGGTGGTATACTCGAGGGACATGACTCCAGACCGGCCTAAGGAAGTTTGGCTGGTTAATTTCATTCTCATAAAAATATGATATATTACGTGATTTTTGTTTTTTATATTATTATGCATTCAAAAAATCTGAAACTCCTTTTCTGTTTATGAATTTGAGAAAACTAGTAAGGATTTAACTTTACTCCAATGGTAGAAAACTATTAAACATTTCTTACATATGATTGATTATCATGAATGTCTAAAACTGATAATTTGTGTTATCATCAGTGGGTTATACGTACTATTTTGAAAGTTTTTATTATCCTTTTAGATATAACATTTTGTGCATTTTAGTAGTTATAATATTTAAATAGTAGATGTAATTTTCATGGAATTTTCCTTTGTAATGTGGTTGGGTAACTCTTTTTAGGTTATTCTAATTACTCATATAAATTAAAATTATTGAATATTCTTTTCCTTAGAAATATATCTCATGGGTTCACATTTTTTCTGTCAAAGATTTTAAACAAATTATAGCTGGATTATTAAACATTAAGTTGATTTTTGACTCGTAGAGATCATCAATTTGTTTTATGAGTTTGTAGTATTTTGTGTGTTTTTTCAAGAAATATAACAAACTTAGAAGATAATTTACAATTTCTAGATTTTTCTTAACGTACTTTCAATTTATCGTCGGATAAGTGTTAGATTTATCTTAGTTTTATTCACAAACTTGCATTTTTTCAACCTACATTGTTATTCAATTATAAATCACAATGAATATAAACCTAAAGTTTAGTCAAAAATATACCTTGAATACTATTGATGGAAAGAGATTCATGCAAAATAAAAGGTGTTTGACTAGAACAAACTACAAAACAAATAATAGTATCCATCTTAAGGTCCTTTGCTGTTATGACACATGAACTTTAAATATTACTGTTTTTTTTGTTTTCTAACATCAATGGTCAATTACCTTTTTACATATTTCTTAAGTTAAATATATATTGGTACGAAATATTTAAATTTTGTTAAGTAGTTATTTATATGTGATTTAGTAAGTTATTCATTTACTTGTTTACATAAAGTATTTACAAATTGGACATAAATTAAATGAATCTTTGAATTTTATTTGACAAATAAGCATAAGAATTAATGGACTTACTAAAAGAGAGTAAAAAGAAGAAAAAAGAAAATAATTAAATATGGAGAATATATCTATCTATTTGTCTAGGTTCAAACAGTTTTAGAATTGAAAAAGCTAGTCTGGGTTTGATTTTTCTTTTTCAGTTTAATTTGTGAGATTTGAGTTTGTTTTTTTTATAAGATTTCACTATGGTCACGGGGTCAGGGAGTAATAGTGTTGACAAATGCAAAAAAAATCCTACTAAAGTCAACGTCAAATCTCCTAATGATAGTAGAAATGAGATTGTCTCTAATTGTTCAATATGTATTGAACCATTAGTCAGTAAGGATGAAGATCGTACCCTTGTTACGCTTCGATGTGGTCATGGATTTCATCTTGGTAATTTTTTTTACAAAATTTGTGTTGGAACAAGCCGAATTGTTTAATTTAATTTCATTCAAATGGGATTTTCTTTAGAAAGAAAACAAATATTGTTTTCATTGACTTGATCGTATTGATTTGAATATTATTGGTCCTACCTCATATCTCGATTCGTTTGCAGAAATGTGGCGCCTTGATATCACTAGTCTTGTATTTTTATTTAATTTTGTGTGTGATTAGTTTGTAGCTTGCTCGTAGCCTTGTGTTAGGAAATTTGTTTTTTTTATCTATTACGAGTTGTTTTAGGCCAAATTACTAGTCATTCAAATCTTCGTGTACAAATTTGACTATAATCTCCCTTTCCATCTTCTCCAGTATGATTTATATTAATTTATGCCTATCTATATAGTTTACACTAGCAGTCCTAAGTGAACTGATATTATTTAGCAAACATACGAGATAGCTTGGAGCCAAAGTTATTTTGTATGGTACCATAGACCACTCTCTCAGAAGCGTTGTTATCTTTTTATGTCATATATGTTATTTCATAGACACATCTATATATTTATGTTGCCATGTTTCTTTGTCCACAGATTGTATTGGTTCGGCTTTCAATGCAAAGAACATGATGCAATGCCCAAATTGTAGGACAATAGAACCAGGTCAATGGTTGAATCCCAACGACCGTCAAACCCCAAATTTCAATCCCGTTGGTTGGAATGCTGAAGAAGTCGTAATTCCCTTGGTAACAAATCCATACCTTTTATGAAAATGAGATTTTATTTCGGTTTTGAGTTAATGTTCTCTAGTGAGTACTTTTAAAAATTATGGTGATAATTAGATGACATACCACTTTTCATGTTTCTGGAATATGAAAACGTGGTTCAGTTATATTTTTTATTTTGGAAATGTGGTTTCTTTATAGATGTTGCGTGTTAAAAATATAACTAAAACGAAAAATACCATTAATTAATACACTAAAACTAATTTTTTTTATGATTAAAATTCTTTTGCGAAAACCCTATTTTTCAAGACATTACTCTACTATGTGTTTTGCATGCCCGACAATCCCAATGATTATCTTTTAACTAACCACCTAAAATATTAAAAAATTATTTTCTATGCTCTAAACATCGTCATATTTAAGGATTGTTCTGTATATTTATTTACTAGATGAAAATATATCAAATCTCGATTTGCTTTCACTATATATAGTTCACTATTTGGTAAAGACCTTGTATTATGTGTATCTAACAGGGTTACGGAATGGAGTTGTGCCCATTTGATGGTTTAAATCACCCTAATCCTTCCACGTAAGCTTTACATTGATACTTATATGTTCTTTACATATTTGACAAAATATTTTTTTTGTTTTTCTTAACGAGTTTGCTTAACCATCATCATCTTACATAAAAACTTTGTAGGGGTCCAGCTATGTGTCCCTATTTCGACTATTCTCTCACCATTCCTCAGTATCTTGCTTTATCTAGAATCGTTGCGCTTCCTAATCTCAATAACTTGTTGACCATTGGATCAACCTTATTTTTGCTTACCCCTCTAAGTCCTCTACCAATTAATCCAAGTTATTTTCGAAGTGGTTATAATCCAGAGGTGATCATATCAAGACATTATTTTACCCATCCATCTTTCGATAACATGTACATTATAATAGTATTTTTACTACCTTCAATCAATAAAATATTTCTATGTATGAATTTTTTTCATAACTTGTAGAAAGAAAATTCTCACTACATCTATTAAAATATTTTGACTTAAATGATAACCTTTAGAATTTGAATATTTTGACTTATGATACAAATATCACTCCGTCTATATATCGAACACAACTATTATATTTTGAACTATTTATATTATGTTTTATGCAATTATCTTCAAGTTTTAAATCAAATAATTTGTAATTTTTTCTTGATGATTGATTTGCATTTTGACGATGAGATTCGTTTGTTTGTGGCCATAGAATTTACAGATCAATCAATAATGCTCTAGTGGATCCACCTAATCTTGGGGACATATCAGCAGTTAATGCTACAATGGCTTTGACTCATCTAAGGGACAACTGGACAGAAACTGTTTTAGTGGCTCCTCTTGACCAACTTAATGCTCACGTGGTTCCACCTTCTACTGGTAGTAGCTCAGCAACAATTGTTCGTGAGGTTCCGCCATCACAAGCCGGAAGCGGTGGTGACAATGACACAGGCGGCATAAGTGGTGGTATCATCAAGGGACATGACTCCAGACCGGCCTAAGGAAGTTTGGCTGGTTAATTTCATTCTCATAAAAATATGATATATTACAGTGATTTTTGTTTTTTATATTATTATGCATTCAAAAAATCTGAAACTCCTTTTCTGTTTATGAATTTGAGAAAACTAGTAAGGATTTAACTTTACTCCAATGGTAGAAAACAATTAAACATTTCTTACATATGATTGATTATCATGAATGTCTAAAACTGATCATTTGTGTTATCATTAGTGGGTTATACGTACTATTTTGGAAGTTTTTATTATCCTTTTAGATATAACATTTTGTGCATTTTAGTAGTTATAATATTTAAATAGGAGATGTAATTTTCATGGAATTTTCCTTTGTAATGTGGTTGGGTAACTCTTTATCTTAGGTTATTCTAATTACTCATATATAATCTGAAAATGTATTGAATATTCTTTTCCTTAGAAATGTATCTCATGGGTTCACATTTTTTCTGTCAAATATTTTAAACAAATTATAGCTGGATTATTAAACATTAAGTTGATTTTTGACTCGTAGAGATCATCAATTTGTTTTATGAGTTTGTAGTATTTTGTGTGTTTTTTCAAGAAATATAACAAACTTAGAAGATAATTTACAATTTCTAGATCTTTCTTAACGTACTTTCAATTTATCGTCGGATAAGTGTTAGATTTATCTTAGTTTTATTCACAAACTTGCATTTTTTCAACCTACATTGTTATTCAATTATAAATCACAATGAATATAAACCTAAAGTTTAGTCAAAAATATACCTTGAATACTATTGATGGAAAGAGATTCATGCAAAATAAAAGGTGTTTGACTAGAACAAACTACAAAACAAATAATAGTATCCATCTTAAGGTCTTTTGCTGTTATGACACATGAACTTTAAATATTACTGTTTTTTTTTGTTTTCTAACATCAATGGTCAATTACCTTTTTACATATTTCTTAAAGTTAAATATATATTGGTACGAAATATTTAAATTTTCGTTAAGGTAGTTACATTTATATGTGATTTAGTAAGTTATTCATTTACTTGTTTACATAAAGTATTTACAAATTGGACATAAATTAAATGAATCTTTGAATTTTATTTGACAAATAAGCATAAGAATTAATGGACTTACTAAAAGAGAGTAAAAAGAAGAAAAAAGAAAATAATTAAATATGGAGAATATATCTATCTATTTCTCTAGGTTCAAACAATTTTAGAATTGAAAAAGCTAAGTCTGGGTTTGATTTTTCTTTTTCAGTTTAATTTGTGAGATTCGAGTTTGTTTTTTTTATAAGATTTCACTATGGTCACGGGGTCAGGGAGTAATAGTGTTGACAAATGCAAAAAAATTCCTACTAAAGTCAACGTCAAATCTCCTAATGATAGTAGAAATGAGATTGTCTCTAATTGTTCAATATGTATTGAACCATTAGTCAGTAAGGATGAAGATCGTACCCTTGTTACGCTTCGATGTGGTCATGGATTTCATCTTGGTAATTTTTTTTTACAAAATTTGTGTTGGAACAAGCCGAATTGTTTAATTTAATTTCATTCAAATGGGATTTTTCTTTATAAAGAAAACAAATATTGTTTTCATTGACTTGATCTTATTGATTTGAATATTATTGGTCCTACCTCATATCTCGATTCGTTTGCAGAAATGTGGCGCCTTGATATCACTAGTCTTGTATTTTTATTTAATTTTGTGTGTGATTAGTTTGTAGCTTGCTCGTAGCCTTGTGTTAGGAAATTTGTTTTTTTTATCTATTACGAGTTGTTTTAGGCCAAATTACTAGTCATTCAAATCTTCGTGTACAAATTTGACTATAATCTCCCTTTCCATCTTCTCCAGTATGATTTATATTAATTTATGCCTATCTATATAGTTTACACGAGCAGTCCTAAGTGAACTGATATTATTTAGCAAACACTACGAGATAGCTTGGAGCCAAAGTTATTTTGTATGGTACCATAGACCACTCTCTCAGAAGCGTTGTTATCTTTTTATGTCATATATTGTTATTTCATAGACACATCTATATATTTATGTTGCCATGTTTCTTTGTCCACAGATTGTATTGGTTCGGCTTTCAATGCAAAGAACATGATGCAATGCCCAAATTGTAGGACAATAGAACCAGGTCAATGGTTGAATCCCAACGACCGTCAAACCCCAAATTTCAATCCCGTTGGTTGGAATGCTGAAGAAGTCGTAATTCCCTTGGTAACAAATCCATACCTTTTATGAAAATGAGATTTTATTTCGGTTTTGAGTTAATGTTCTCTAGTGAGTACTTTTAAAAATTATGGTGATAATTAGATGACATACCACTTTTCATGTTTCTGGAATATGAAAACGTGGTTCAGTTATATTTTTTATTTTGGAAATGTGGTTTCTTTATAGATGTTGCGTGTTAAAAATATAACTAAAAGGAAAAATACCATTAATTAATACACTAAAACTAATTTTTTTTATGATTAAAATTCTTTTGCGAAAACCCTATTTTTCAAGACATTACTCTACTATGTGTTTTGCATGCCCGACAATCCCCAATGATTATCTTTTAACTAACCACCTAAAATATTAAAAAATTATTTTCTATGCTCTAAACATCGTCATATTTAAGGATTGTTCTGTATATTTATTTGACTAGATGAAAATATATCAAATCTCGATTTGCTTTCACTATATATAGTTCACTATTTGGTAAAGACCTTGTATTATGTGTATCTAACAGGGTTACGGAATGGAGTTGTGCCCATTTGATGGTTTAAATCACCCTAATCCTTCCACGTAAGCTTTACATTGATACTTATATGTTCTTTACATATTTGACAAAATATTTTTTTTGTTTTTCTTAACGAGTTTGCTTAACCATCATCATCTTACATAAAAACTTTGTAGGGGTCCAGCTATGTGTCCCTATTTCGACTATTCTCTCACCATTCCTCAGTATCTTGCTTTATCTAGAATCGTTGCGCTTCCTAATCTCAATAACTTGTTGACCATTGGATCAACCTTATTTTTGCTTACCCCTCTAAGTCCTCTACCAATTAATCCAAGTTATTTTCGAAGTGGTTATAATCCAGAGGTGATCTTATAAAGACATTATTTTACCCATCCATCTTTCGATAACATGTACATTATAATAGTATTTTTACTACCTTCAATCAATAAAATATTTCTATGTATGAATTTTTTTCATAACTTGTAGAAAGAAAATTCTCACTACATCTATTAAAATATTTTGACTTAAATGATAACCTTTAGAATTTGAATATTTTGACTTATGATACAAATATCACTCCGTCTATATATCGAACACAACTATTATATTTTGAACTATTTATATTATGTTTTATGCAATTATCTTCAAGTTTTAAATCAAATAATTTGTAATTTTTTCTTGATGATTGATTTGCATTTTGACGATGAGATTCGTTTGTTTGTGGCCATAGAATTTACAGATCAATCAATAATGCTCTAGTGGATCCACCTAATCTTGGGGACATATCAGCAGTTAATGCTACAATGGCTTTGACTCATCTAAGGGACAACTGGACAGAAACTGTTTTAGTGGCTCCTCTTGACCAACTTAATGCTCACGTGGTTCCACCTTCTACTGGTAGTAGCTCAGCAACAATTGTTCGTGAGGTTCCGCCATCACAAGCCGGAAGCGGTGGTGACAATGACACAGGCGGCATAAGTGGTGGTATCATCAAGGGACATGACTCCAGACCGGCCTAAGGAAGTTTGGCTGGTTAATTTCATTCTCATAAAAATATGATATATTACAGTGATTTTTGTTTTTTATATTATTATGCATTCAAAAAATCTGAAACTCCTTTTCTGTTTATGAATTTGAGAAAACTAGTAAGGATTTAACTTTACTCCAATGGTAGAAAACAATTAAACATTTCTTACATATGATTGATTATCATGAATGTCTAAAACTGATCATTTGTGTTATCATTAGTGGGTTATACGTACTATTTTGGAAGTTTTTATTATCCTTTTAGATATAACATTTTGTGCATTTTAGTAGTTATAATATTTAAATAGGAGATGTAATTTTCATGGAATTTTCCTTTGTAATGTGGTTGGGTAACTCTTTATCTTAGGTTATTCTAATTACTCATATATAATCTGAAAATGTATTGAATATTCTTTTCCTTAGAAATGTATCTCATGGGTTCACATTTTTTCTGTCAAATATTTTAAACAAATTATAGCTGGATTATTAAACATTAAGTTGATTTTTGACTCGTAGAGATCATCAATTTGTTTTATGAGTTTGTAGTATTTTGTGTGTTTTTTCAAGAAATATAACAAACTTAGAAGATAATTTACAATTTCTAGATCTTTCTTAACGTACTTTCAATTTATCGTCGGATAAGTGTTAGATTTATCTTAGTTTTATTCACAAACTTGGATTTTTTCAACCTACATTGTTATTCAATTATAAATCACAATGAATATAAACCTAAAGTTTAGTCAAAAATATACCTTGAATACTATTGATGGAAAGATATTCATGCAAAATAAACGGTGTTTGACGAGAACAAACTACAAAACAAATAATAGTATCCATCTTAAGGTCTTTTGCTGTTATGACACATGAACTTTAAATATTACTGTTTTTTTTGTTTTCTAACAGCAATGGTCAATTATCTTTTTACATATTTCTTAAAGTTAAATATATAATTGGTACGAAATATTTAAATTTTCGTTAAGTTAGTTAAATTTATATGTGATTTAGTAAGTTATTCATTTACTTGTTTACATAAAGTATTTACAAATTGGAGATAAATTAAATGAATCTTTGAATAATTAAATACGGAGAATATATCTATCTATTTGTCTAGGTTCAAACAGTTTTAGAATTGAAAATGCTAAGTCTGGGTTTGATTTTTCTTTTTTCAGTTTAATTTGTGAGATTTGAGTTTGTTTTTTTGATAAGATTTCACTATGGTCACGGGGTCAGGGAGTAATAGTGTTGACAAATGCAAAAAAATTCCTACTAAAGTCAACGTCAAATCTTCTAATGATAGTAGAAATGAGATTGTCTCTAATTGTTCAATATGTATTGAACCATTAGTCAGTAAGGACGAAGATCGTACCCTTGTTACGCTTCGATGTGGTCATGGATTTCATCTTGGTAATTTTTCTTTTACAAAACTTGTGTTGGAACAAGCCGAATTGTTTAATTTAATTTCATTCAAATGGGACTTTTCTTTAGAAAGAAAACAAATATTGTTTTCATTGACTTGATCGTATTGATTTGAGTATTATTGGTCCTACCTCATATCTCGATTCGTTTGCAGAATTGTGGCGCCTTGATATCACTAGTCTTGTATTTTTATTTAATTTTGTGTGTGATTAGTTTGTAGCTTGCTCGTAGCCTTGTGTTAGGAAATTTGTTTTTTTTATCTATTACGAGTTGGTTTAGGCCAAATTACTAGTCATTCAAATCTTCGTGTACAAATTTGACTATAATCTCCCTTTCCATCTTCTCCAGTATGATTTATATTAATTTATGCCTATCTATATAGTTTACACGAGCAGTCCTAAGTGAACTGATATTATTTAGCAAACACTACGAGATAGGTTGGAGCCAAAGTTATTTTGTATGGTACCATAGACCACTCTCTCAAAAGCGTAGTTATGTTTTTATGTCATATAGTGTTATTTCATAGACACATCTATATATTTATGTTGCCATGTTTCTTTGTCCACAGATTGTATTGGTTCGGCTTTCAATGCAAAGAACATGATGCAATGCCCAAATTGTAGGACAATAGAACCAGGTCAATGGTTGAATCCCAACGACCGTCAAACCCCAAATTTCAATCCCGTTGGTTGGAATGCTGAAGAAGTCGTAATTCCCTTGGTAAAAAATCCATACCTTTTATGAAAATGTGATTTTATTTCGGTTTTGAGTTAATGTTCTCTAGTGAGTACTTTTAAAAATTATGTTGATAATTAGATGACATACCACTTTTCATGTTTCTGAAATATGAAAACGTGGTTCAGTTATATTTTTTATTTTGGAAATGTGGTTTCTTTATAGATGTTGCGTGTTAAAAATATAACTAAAAGGAAAAATACCATTAATTAATACACTAAAACTAATTTTTTTTATGATTAAAATTATTTTGCGAAAACCTATTTTTCAAGACATTACTCTACTATGTGTTTTGCATGCCCGACAAGGCCAATTATTATCTTGTAACTAACCACCTAAAATATTAAAAAAAAAATTTCTATGCTCTAAACATCGTCATATTTAAGGATTGTTCTGTATATTTATTTGACTAGATGAAAATATATCAAATCTCGATTTGCTTTCACTATATATAGTTCACTATTTGTTAAAGACATTGTATTATGTGTATCTAACAGGGTTACGGAATGGAGTTGTGCCCACTTGATGGCTTAAATCACCCTAATCCTTCCACGTAAGCTTTACATTAAATACTTATATGTTCTTTACATATTTGACAAAATATTTTTTTTTTTTCTTAACGAGTTTGCTTAACCATCATCATCTTACATAAAAACTTTGTAGGGGTCCAACTATGTGTCCTTATTTCGACTATTCTCTCACCATTCCTCAGTATCTTGCTTTATCTAGAATCGTTGCGCTTCCTAATCTCAATAACTTGTTGACCATTGGATCAACCTTATTTTTGCTTACCCCTCTAAGTCCTCTACCAATTAATCCAAGTTATTTTCGAAGTGGTTATAATCCAGAGGTGATCATATCAAGACATTCTTTTACCCATCCATCTTTCGATAACAGGTACATTATAATAGTATTTTTACTACCTTCAATCAATAAAATATTTCTATGTATGAATTTTTTTCATAACTTGTAGAAAGAAAATTCTCACTACATCTATTAAAATATTTTGACTTAAATGATAACCTTTAGAATTTGAAAATTTTGACTTATGATACAAATATCACTCCGCCTATATATCGAACACAACTATTATATTTGGAACTATTTATATTATGTTTTATGCAATTATCTTGAAGTTTTAAATCAAATAATTTGTAATTTTTTCTTGATGATTGATTTGCATTTTGACGATGAGATTCGTTTGTTTGTGGCCATAGAATTTACAGATCAATAAATAATGCTCTAGTGGATCCACCTAATCTTGGGGACATATCAGCAGTTAATGCTACAATGGCTTTGACTCATCTAAGGGACAACTGGACAGAAACTGTTTTAGTGGCTCCTCTTGACCAACTTAATGCTCACGTGGTTCCACCTTCTACTGGTAGTAGCTCAGCAACAATTGTTCGTGAGGTTCCGCCATCACAAGCCGGAAGCGGTGGTGACAATGACACAGGCGGCATAAGTGGTGGTATACTCGAGGGACATGACTCCAGACCGGCCTAAGGAAGTTTGGCTGGTTAATTTCATTCTCATAAAAATATGATATATTATCGTGATTTTTGTTTTGTATATTATTATGCATTCAAAAAATCTGAAACTCCTTTTCTGTTCATGAATTTGAGAAAACTAGTAAGGATTTAACTTTACTCCAATGGTAGAAAACTATTAAACATTTCTTACATATGATTGATTATCATGAATGTCTAAAACTGATAATTTGTGTTATCATCAGTGGGTTATACGTACTATTTTGAAAGTTTTTATTATCCTTTTAGATATAACATTTTGTGCATTTTAGTAGTTATAATATTTAAATAGTAGATGTAATTTTCATGGAATTTTCCTTTGTAATGTGGTTGGGTAACTCTTTAAATATTCTTTTCCTTAGAAATATATCTCATGGGTTCACATTTTTTCTGTCAAAGATTTTAAACAAATTATAGCTGGATTATTAAACATTAAGTTGATTTTTGACTCGTAGAGATCATCAATTTGTTTTATGAGTTTGTAGTATTTTGTGTGTTTTTTCAAGAAATATAACAAACTTAGAAGATAATTTACAATTTCTAGATTTTTCTTAACGTACTTTCAATTTATCGTCGGATAAGTGTTAGATTTATCTTAGTTTTATTCACAAACTTGCATTTTTTCAACCTACATTGTTATTCAATTATAAATCACAATGAATATAAACCTAAAGTTTAGTCAAAAATATACCTTGAATACTATTGATGGAAAGAGATTCATGCAAAATAAAAGGTGTTTGACTAGAACAAACTACAAAACAAATAATAGTATCCATCTTAAGGTCCTTTGCTGTTATGACACATGAACTTTAAATATTACTGTTTTTTTTGTTTTCTAACATCAATGGTCAATTACCTTTTTACATATTTCTTCAAGTTAAATATATAATTGGTACGAAATATTTAAATTTATATGTGATTTAGTAAGTTATCCATTTACTTGTTTACATAAAGTATTTACAAATTGGACATAAATTAAATGAATCTTTGAATTTTATTTGACAAATAAGCATAAGAATTAATGGACTTACTAAAAGAGAGTAAAAAGAAGAAAAAAGAAAATAATTAAATATGGAGAATATATCTATCTATTTGTCTAGGTTCAAACAGTTTTAGAATTGAAAAAGCTGAGTCTGGGTTTGATTTTTCTTTTTCAGTTTAATTTGTGAGATTTGAGTTTGTTTTTTTTATAAGATTTCACTATGGTCACGGGGTCAGGGAATAATAGTGTTGACAAATGCAAAAAAAATCCTACTAAAGTCAACGTCAAATCTCCTAATGATAGTAGAAATGAGATTGTCTCTAATTGTTCAATATGTATTGAACCATTAGTCAGATAGTAGAAATGAGATTGTCTCTAATTGTTCAATATGTATTGAACCATTAGTCAGTAAGGATGAAGATCGTACCCTTGTTACGCTTCGATGTGGTCATGGATTTCATCTTGGTAATTTTTCTTTTATAAAATTTGTGTTGGAACAAGCCGAATTGTGTAATTTAATTTCATTCAAATGGGACTTTTCTTTAGAAAGAAAACAAATATTGTTTTCATTGACTTGATCGTATTGATTTGAATATTATTGGTCCTACCTCATATATCGATTCGTTTGCAGAAATGTGGCGCCTTGATATCACTAGTCTTGTATTTTTATTTAATTTTGTGTGTGATTAGTTTGTAGCTTGCTCGTAGCCTTGTGTTAGGAAATTTGTTTTTTTATCTATTACGAGTTGTTTTAGGCCAAATTACGAGTCATTCAAATCTTCGTGTACAAATTTGACTATAATCTCCCTTTCCATCTTCTCCAGTATGATTTATATTAATTTATGCCTATCTATATAGTTTACACGAGCAGTCCTAAGTGAACTGATATTATTTAGCAAACACTACGAGATAGCTTGGAGCCAAAGTTATTTTGTATGGTACCATAGACCACTCTCTCAAAAGCGTAGTTATGTTTTTATGTCATATAGTGTTATTTCATAGACACATCTATATATTTATGTTGCCATGTTTCTTTGTCCACAGATTGTATTGGTTCGGCTTTCAATGCAAAGAACATGATGCAATGCCCAAATTGTAGGACAATAGAACCAGGTCAATGGTTGAATCCCAACGACCGTCAAACCCCAAATTTCAATCCCGTTGGTTGGAATGCTGAAGATGTCGTAATTCCCTTGGTAAGTAATCCATACCTTTTATGAAAATGTGATTTTATTTCGGTTTTGAGTTAATGTTCTCTAGTGAGTACTTTTAAAAATTATGGTGATAATTAGATGACATACCACTTTTCATGTTTCTGGGATATGAAAACGTGGTTCAGTTATATTTTTTATTTTGGAAATGTGGTTTCTTTATAGATGTTGCGTGTTAAAAATATAACTAAAAGGAAAAATACCATTAATAAATACACTAAAACTAATTTTTTTTATGATTAAAATTCTTTTGCGAAAACCTATTTTTCAAGACATTACTCTACTATGTGTTTTGCATGCCCGACAAGGCCAATGATTATCTTTTAACTAACCACCTAAAATATTAAAAAATTATTTTCTATGCTCTAAACATCGTCATATTTAAGGATTGTTCTGTATATTTATTTGACTAGATGAAAATATATCAAATCTCGATTTGCTTTCACTATATATAGTTCACTATTTGTTAAAGACATTGTATTATGTGTATCTAACAGGGTTACGGAATGGAGTTGTGCCCATTGATGGCTTAAATCACCCTAATCCTTCCACGTAAGCTTTACATTAAATACTTATATGTTCTTTACATATTTGACAAAATATTTTTTTTTTTTTCTTAACGAGTTTGCTTAACCATCATCATCTTACATAAAAACTTTGTAGGGGTCCAACTATGTGTCCTTATTTCGACTATTCTCTCACCATTCCTCAGTATCTTGCTTTATCTAGAATCGTTGCGCTTCCTAATCTCAATAACTTGTTGACCATTGGATCAACCTTATTTTTGCTTACCCCTCTAAGTCCTCTACCAATTAATCCAAGTTATTTTCGAAGTGGTTATAATCCAGAGGTGATCATATCAAGACATTCTTTTACCCATCCATCTTTCGATAACAGGTACATTATAATAGTATTTTTACTACCTTCAATCAATAAAATATTTCTATGTATGAATTTTTTTCATAACTTGTAGAAAGAAAATTCTCACTACATCTATTAAAATATTTTGACTTAAATGATAACCTTTAGAATTTGAAATTTTGACTTATGATACAAATATCACTCCGCCTATATATCGAACACAACTATTATATTTGGAACTATTTATATTATGTTTTATGCAATTATCTTGAAGTTTTAAATCAAATAATTTGTAATTTTTTCTTGATGATTGATTTGCATTTTGACGATGAGATTCGTTTGTTTGTGGCCATAGAATTTACAGATCAATAAATAATGCTCTAGTGGATCCACCTAATCTTGGGGACATATCAGCAGTTAATGCTACAATGGCTTTGACTCATCTAAGGGACAACTGGACAGAAACTGTTTTAGTGGCTCCTCTTGACCAACTTAATGCTCACGTGGTTCCACCTTCTACTGGTAGTAGCTCAGCAACAATTGTTCGTGAGGTTCCGCCATCACAAGCCGGAAGCGGTGGTGACAATGACACAGGCGGCATAAGTGGTGGTATACTCGAGGGACATGACTCCAGACCGGCCTAAGGAAGTTTGGCTGGTTAATTTCATTCTCATAAAAATATGATATATTATCGTGATTTTTGTTTTGTATATTATTATGCATTCAAAAAATCTGAAACTCCTTTTCTGTTCATGAATTTGAGAAAACTAGTAAGGATTTAACTTTACTCCAATGGTAGAAAACTATTAAACATTTCTTACATATGATTGATTATCATGAATGTCTAAAACTGATAATTTGTGTTATCATCAGTGGGTTATACGTACTATTTTGAAAGTTTTTATTATCCTTTTAGATATAACATTTTGTGCATTTTAGTAGTTATAATATTTAAATAGTAGATGTAATTTTCATGGAATTTTCCTTTGTAATGTGGTTGGGTAACTCTTTAAATATTCTTTTCCTTAGAAATATATCTCATGGGTTCACATTTTTTCTGTCAAAGATTTTAAACAAATTATAGCTGGATTATTAAACATTAAGTTGATTTTTGACTCGTAGAGATCATCAATTTGTTTTATGAGTTTGTAGTATTTTGTGTGTTTTTTCAAGAAATATAACAAACTTAGAAGATAATTTACAATTTCTAGATTTTTTCTTAACGTACTTTCAATTTATCGTCGGATAAGTGTTAGATTTATCTTAGTTTTATTCACAAACTTGCATTTTTTCAACCTACATTGTTATTCAATTATAAATCACAATGAATATAAACCTAAAGTTTAGTCCAAAAATATACCTTGAATACTATTGATGGAAAGAGATTCATGCAAAATAAAAGGTGTTTGACTAGAACAAACTACAAAACAAATAATAGTATCCATCTTAAGGTCCTTTGCTGTTATGACACATGAACTTTAAATATTACTGTTTTTTTTGTTTTCTAACATCAATGGTCAATTACCTTTTTACATATTTCTTCAAGTTAAATATATAATTGGTACGAAATATTTAAATTTATATGTGATTTAGTAAGTTATCCATTTACTTGTTTACATAAAGTATTTACAAATTGGACATAAATTAAATGAATCTTTGAATTTTATTTGACAAATAAGCATAAGAATTAATGGACTTACTAAAAGAGAGTAAAAAGAAGAAAAAAGAAAATAATTAAATATGGAGAATATATCTATCTATTTGTCTAGGTTCAAACAGTTTTAGAATTGAAAAAGCTGAGTCTGGGTTTGATTTTTCTTTTTCAGTTTAATTTGTGAGATTTGAGTTTGTTTTTTTTATAAGATTTCACTATGGTCACGGGGTCAGGGAATAATAGTGTTGACAAATGCAAAAAAATCCTACTAAAGTCAACGTCAAATCTCCTAATGATAGTAGAAATGAGATTGTCTCTAATTGTTCAATATGTATTGAACCATTAGTCAGATAGTAGAAATGAGGTCTCTAATTGTTCAATATGTATTGAACCATTAGTCAGTAAGGATGAAGATCGTACCCTTGTTACGCTTCGATGTGGTCATGGATTTCATCTTGGTAATTTTTCTTTTATAAAATTTGTGTTGGAACAAGCCGAATTGTTTAATTTAATTTCATTCAAATGGGACTTTTCTTTAGAAAGAAAACAAATATTGTTTTCATTGACTTGATCGTATTGATTTGAATATTATTGGTCCTACCTCATATCGATTCGTTTGCAGAAATGTGGCGCCTTGATATCACTAGTCTTGTATTTTTATTTAATTTTGTGTGTGATTAGTTTGTAGCTTGCNGCTGGTTAATTTCATTCTCATAAAAATATGATATATTACAGTGATTTTTGTTTTTTATATTATTATGCATTCAAAAAATCTGAAACTCCTTTTCTGTTTATGAATTTGAGAAAACTAGTAAGGATTTAACTTTACTCCAATGGTAGAAAACTATTAAACATTTCTTACATATGATTGATTATCATGAATGTCTAAAACTGATAATTTGTGTTATCATCAGTGGGTTATACGTACTATTTTGAAAGTTTTTATTATCCTTTTAGATATAACATTTTGTGCATTTTAGTAGTTATAATATTTAAATAGTAGATGTAATTTTCATGGAATTTTCCTTTGTAATGTGGTTGGGTAACTCTTTATCTTAGGTTATTCTAATTACTCATATATAATCTGAAAATGTATTGAATATTCTTTTCCTTAGAAATATATCTCATGGGTTCACATTTTTTCTGTCAAAGATTTTAAACAAATTATAGCTGGATTATTAAACATTAAGTTGATTTTTGACTCGTAGAGATCATCAATTTTTTTTATGAGTTTGTAGTATTTTGTGTGTTTTTTCAAGAAATATAACAAACTTAGAAGATAATTTACAATTTCTAGATTTTTCTTAACGTACTTTCAATTTATCGTCGGATAAGTGTTAGATTTATCTTAGTTTTATTCACAAACTTGCATTTTTTCAACCTACATTGTTATTCAATTATAAATCACAATGAATATAAACCTAAAGTTTAGTCAAAAATATACCTTGAATACTATTGATGGAAAGAGATTCATGCAAAATAAAAGGTGTTTGACTAGAACAAACTACAAAACAAATAATAATATCCATCTTAAGGTCCTTTGCTGTTACGACACATGAACTTTAAATATTACTGTTTTTTTTGTTTTCTAACATCAATGGTCAATTACCTTTTTACATATTTCTTAAAGTTAAATATATAATTGGTACGAAATATTTAAATTTTCGTTAAGGTAGTTACATTTATATGTGATTTAGTAAGTTATTCATTTACTTGTTTACATAAAGTATTTACAAATTGGACATAAATTAAATGAATCTTTGAATTTTATTTGACAAATAAGCATAAGAATTAATGGACTTACTAAAAGAGAGTAAAAAGAAGAAAAAAGAAAATAATTAAATATGGAGAATATATCTATCTATTTGTCTAGGTTCAAACAGTTTTAGAATTGAAAAAGCTAAGTCTGGGTTTGATTTTTCTTTTTCAGTTTAATTTGTGAGATTTGAGTTTGTTTTTTTGATAAGATTTCACTATGGTCACGGGGTCAGGGAGTAATAGTGTTGACAAATGCAAAAAAATTCCTACTAAAGTCAACGTCAAATCTTCTAATGATAGTAGAAATGAGATTGTCTCTAATTGTTCAATATGTATTGAACCATTAGTCAGTAAGGACGAAGATCGTACCCTTGTTACGCTTCGATGTGGTCATGGATTTCATCTTGGTAATTTTTCTTTTACAAAACTTGTGTTGGAACAAGCCGAATTGTTTAATTTAATTTCATTCAAATGGGACTTTTCTTTAGAAAGAAAACAAATATTGTTTTCATTGGCTTGATCGTATTGATTTGAGTATTATTGGTCCTACCTCATATCTCGATTCGTTTGCAGAATTGTGGCGCCTTGATATCACTAGTCTTGTATTTTTATTTAATTTTGTGTGTGATTAGTTTGTAGCTTGCTCGTAGCCTTGTGTTAGGAAATTTGTTTTTTTTTATCTATTACGAGTTGGTTTAGGCCAAATTACTAGTCATTCAAATCTTCGTGTACAAATTTGACTATAATCTCCCTTTCCATCTTCTCCAGTATGATTTATATTAATTTATGCCTATCTATATAGTTTACATGAGCAGTCCTAAGTGAACTGATATTATTTAGCAAACACTACGAGATAGGTTGGAGCCAAAGTTATTTTGTATGGTACCATAGACCACTCTCTCAAAAGCGTAGTTATGTTTTTATGTCATATAGTGTTATTTCATAGACACATCTATATATTTATGTTGCCATGTTTCTTTGTCCACAGATTGTATTGGTTCGGCTTTCAATGCAAAGAACATGATGCAATGCCCAAATTGTAGGACAATAGAACCAGGTCAATGGTTGAATCCCAACGACCGTCAAACCCCAAATTTCAATCCCGTTGGTTGGAATGCTGAAGAAGTCGTAATTCCCTTGGTAAAAAATCCATACCTTTTATGAAAATGTGATTTTATTTCGGTTTTGAGTTAATGTTCTCTAGTGAGTACTTTTAAAAATTATGTTGATAATTAGATGACATACCACTTTTCATGTTTCTGAAATATGAAAACGTGGTTCAGTTATATTTTTTATTTTGGAAATGTGGTTTCTTTATAGATGTTGCGTGTTAAAAATATAACTAAAAGGAAAAATACCATTAATTAATACACTAAAACTAATTTTTTTTATGATTAAAATTCTTTTGCGAAAACCCTAATTTTCAAGACATTACTCTACTATGTGTTTTGCATGCCCGACAAGGCCAATGATTATCTTGTAACTAACCACCTAAAATATTAAAAAATTATTTTCTATGCTCTAAACATCGTCATATTTAAGGATTGTTCTGTATATTTATTTGACTAGATGAAAATATATCAAATCTCGATTTGCTTTCACTATATATAGTTCACTATTTGTTAAAGACCTTGTATTATGTGTATCTAACAGGGTTACAGAATGGAGTTGTGCCCATTTGATGGCTTAAATCACCCTAATCCTTCCACGTAAGCTTTACATTGATACTTATATGTTCTTTACATATTTGACAAAATATTTTTTTGTTTTTCTTAACGAGTTTGCTTAACCATCATCATCTTACATAAAAACTTTGTAGGGGTCCAACTATGTGTCCCTATTTCGACTATTCTCTCACCATTCCTCAGTATCTTGCTGGTTAATTTCATTCTCATAAAAATATGATAAACTACAGTGAATTGTGGTTTTTATTTTATTATGCATTCAAAAAATCTGAAGCTCCTTTTGTGTTTATGAATTTGAGAAAACTACTAAGGATTTAACTTTACTCCTATGTTAGAAAACTATTAAACATTTCTTACATATGATTGATTATCATGAATATCTACAATTGACAATTTGTGTTATTATCAATGGGTTATAGGTACTATTTTGGAAGTTTTTATTATCCTTTTAGATATAACATTTTGTACATTTTAATAGTTATAATATATAAATAGTAGATGTAATTTTCATGGAATTTTCCTTTGTAATGTGGTTGGGTAACTCTTTATCTTAAGTTATTCTAATTACTCATATATAATGTGACACCCGTGAACCAATTTTGAGGAAATTGGAAGGTGTGTCGATCGACACTAGTGTGGTGTGTCGATCGACAGGATGGTTTTTGGCTTAAGGCCGGTTTGTTCGAGTGGCTGTCGATCGACACGAGTGGTGTGTGTCGATCGACAGGGTGTTGAGTGACTGACGATCGACCCTGTCGATCGACACAAGTGGTGTGTGTCGATCGACATGGCCTTAATTGATCAGTTTTTTGGTTCGATTGTTCATCGTTCGGTTGGACCGGGTCGGTTTGGGAAACCCTAGGGCTTCGTATATAATCTGTTTTGGCAGTGTTTTTTGTGAGGAAAACAGCAGAAAGACATAGTTATATCATTTCCAAAGTGTTGTGGTTAGGGTTTTGGAGTTCTTTGTGAAAGGATTTGATTGTCTCGAGAAAGGAGGTCGATTCTTGTGTTTAGTGGTGATCAAGTCTGATCTCGTAGTTGTCTCATTTTCCATTAGTTTATATCCGAAAATCCAAGGTGAGTGTGTGACCATGGCTTTTGGGTTGATGGATCGTTAGGGATTCTTGTTGATAGGTTTGTATGCGTTGATTGATCTTGTGGTGATCAAATTGTGGTTGTGTTTGCTTGTTGTTGTGTTGTGATTGTTGTTTGTGCAGGTTTTTCGTACTAGCGCAGAGGAGGAATCGATCCGAGAGGATTATGATCGGTTCCCACGATTCTGCCAGGGGCCTGTCAAACGACACATATGAGGTGTGTCGAACGACAGACCAGTACGAGGGCTGTCGAACGACACACACGAGGTGTGTCGAACGACAGCCAGTTCAGAGGGTGTCGATCGACACCTAGTGGTAGTGTCGATCGACACATGTCTAATTGGCTTTGTTGAGCCGTTCGTTGTTTGTGTGATGTGTGATGTGTGATGTGTGATATGTATGTTTGCCTGAACAGTTCATCGTGCCTGAGTGCGCAGTCGTAGATGGGATGACCGTCTCACTGGGTATTTATGATAATATTCACGCATCTCTTTTTCCCATGTGATGCAGGTAAAGGCAAAGTGTGACCGTGGAATCACGGCTACAAAGAGGGAGATGATCTAGGGTTTCGTGTTTCGTGTTGTTTCAGTTGTTGCTTTAAAACTGCCATTTAGGTTGTTGGAATTGTTGAACTGGTTAATTGTTGGATTGAATTCTTGGTTTATTAGAATTATATTATTGGTTTAATTGATTGAGTAATTGTTTGATTTCCGTTGGTTTGTTTTGATGGTTTGCTTAGACGTTAAGGGTTAGCGTTTATGGGAACGTCAATTTGAGTCTAAGGTTGTAAAAAAAAAAACGGGTCGGGTCGCTTCAGTTTGGTAGCAGAGCCCTTACGGTTTTAGGATGGGTTAGAACTACTAGGATTGTAATTTGGTTAAAGTTGCAATTCTGTGAGTTGGGGGTTCTAGATCATCTTCTTTCGAGCCTTCAATGAGATTTCACGGTAAGTGTGTTTCGTGTTTGTTTTGTTGTGCCTTATAGTGCTTAGCATGTGTACTTGTGAGTGCAGTGAGATGGCTAGAGGTACTAGAGGGCGTGGGCGTGGAGGCCGAGGCAGAGGTCGTGGACCTGTGTACGAGCCAGTCATGAGTGAGGCTCAGAGTTCCAAGGGGGGGAGAGGAGCATGCGTGGTGCTGATTTTGTTTAGGAGACGACGGAGAAGATCCGTGTTGTGAAGCTGAACATGAAGGAGGCTCAGGATCGGTAGAAGAGTTGTGCTGATAGGAGGAGAAAAGAGTTAGAGTTTGCAGTCGGAGATTGATATATCATGGTTTTTACCGGTTTTCGACCATGATATAAGTCCTTTTATCGAGTCTTTTCGTTATATTTCGAGTCTTTTTAGTATCTTAATAGGTTATTGCACGTGAGGAGCTTATTTGGTGAATACGGTGCATTTTGGAACGTAAAAGAGGTTGGAGTCGGATTTGCAAGAATAGAAGCTGATATGAAGCACCCTGTCGATCGACATACATGGTGGTGATCGATTCGACAGACACATTGTCGATCGATCGACAGGTACTCGCAGAAGCCAACCTAATACGTTTTAAAGAAGGAAAATTGTTCCTTTTCGGGCCAGAAGTTACCAATAAACCGTCATAAAAGCCCACCACGAGTTTTACCTCTATAAATAGTTTATTTTAGGTTTTTAGATCAAAACTTTAGTTTTTACTTAACAAAGTTTAGAGAGAGATCTTTTAGGGTTTTTAGGGAGACGAGTTTACTTTGTTCTTTGAGATTTTTCGAACCCTATTGTAATTCTTCTTTTACTCTTTCTTTATGCAGTATTATTCAGTTATGATTTGCTTTGTTGCCATGTCTGAGTAGTTTGCTTGTTAGGTTTAGGGTAGTTCGAATGGAATGATGATGAATTGTTAGGGTAAACTCACTT
The DNA here is from genome assembly GCA_900128785.1 of Arabis alpina. Lineage (NCBI taxonomy): Eukaryota > Viridiplantae > Streptophyta > Magnoliopsida > Brassicales > Brassicaceae > Arabis > Arabis alpina. The sequence goes on from LT669793.1 coordinate 20,855,215, forward strand.
GTTAGGATTATCTGTTAGGTTCTTCACCTAGATTGCTTGAACTCTGGTTTAGGATTCGCGACCCTGAATTTGGATATCTTAGGTTGATAGATTGACGCGAAAGTGTATTTGATTAGCCTGAACTAGATCTTAGGTGAGCAAAATTACTTATTCGCAAACAAATTTGGTTTAGTGATTTTGTGAACAAATTGGACCTGAATTTAAAGCTTGTTTAAATTGATTGAATTCGCAAAGAAATTTGGTTTTCTAGGGTTTAGACATAGTTAGTTTTCGCAACGACAGTTGATTAATTATATTTTAGTGTTCCAAGTTCTAGAACGGTTCTTAATTAAATCTTGATTATGTTTAACCTGCAATTCTCTGTTTAACCTGCAATTCTGATTTATCCTGAGAATTACCCAAAAGCCTAGCTCTTTGTTTAATTGAATTTGAAATCAACCATCTTTCCTGTTACCAATTGATTTTGCTATTTATTTTATATTATTTTACTTAGCCGAATTTGAAGTCAGTATTCCTATCGTTTGATTTGACTCCCAGTGATTCGACCCCTACTACAATTGATCTCTTAATTTGAAAGAGTAGCTCAGGGTAAATTTGAGCATATCAAATTTTGGCGCCGTTGCCGGGGAGTCAAAATCTTCCATAAGATTTTGATTCTAGAATTCTGACTAAGTTTTCTTTTTAATTTTGATTTCGTTTTTTTTATTTTTGGTGTTTCAGGTTTATGCCTTCTAGCAGAACCAGAAGCAACAAGGATAAAGAGTTAGCAGCTTTTGTTCCAGAGTTGGAAATTTTGGAAAGAGAAAACAGACGACAAGCAAAGTTAGCGAAGATGGTTAATCGTGCTTTGGTTGCTCTTCTGAATGCTCAGGGAGAATTTGTTGACAGACATGGTAATCGGTACAACAATCTGGGAGACCCCATTGATGAAGCTGGTAATATCATCGAGGGTGAGGATCCGGTTGCAGCAGAGCGTGCTGAGGTAGATCGTCAAAGGGTTGAGTTAGAACGCCAGCGCGCTGAGATTGAGCATCTGGCTCAGGCGAATCGCGGACCTCAGGGGGCAGTAGTTAACCAACGCACTTTGGGAGACTACTACCGTCCTGAAGAACATTATGCCAATAGGGCAGCGATTCGACCCCCTAGATTTGAGCGTAGGGATTTTGAGTTGAAGCCTGCGTACTTCTCTCTTGTGGCTCAACATCAGTTTCATGGGCACCCATCATAGCACCCCATGGATCATCAAGGCTAACAACGTGTCAGAAGACTACATTATGTGTAAGTTCTTCCCATTTTCTCTTGCTGGAGAGGTAACCTCTTGGCTGAAGCAGTTGGAGCCAGGCTCACTGACTACTTGGAGAGATACCAAGAGTGCTTTCCTGAGTCACTTCTACAATGAGTCGCGCTCAGAGGATCTACGAGCTAAGATCTCAACATTCGTTCAGAATCTGACAGAATCTTTCAAAGCTGCGTGGGAAAGGTTCAAGGGATATCAGAGAGATTGTCCTCATCACGGGTTTACGGAGGTTCAGTTGCTGGGTATATTCTACCGAGGAATGGATTGGAGACATCAGATGACTTTAGATGCTTCGAGTAATGGGAATTTCAAAACCAGGTTTCCAGCTGATTGCTTTGAGCTCATCAAGAACGTGCCTACTAGCAATAGTACTAAGAAGATCGATGAGGAAAGGAGAAGAGAAGCTGGTCAAACAGGTGGAGCTGAGATTGTTGAGGTTAAGGCCAAGATAGATTCTATGCATAACCTTCTGGTAAACAAGAAATCAGTTCATTTTGCACAGGAAGTTGACACTTTCTATCAGGATGAAGATAGAGAGCAGGAAGATGTTAATTACATCAACCAGAATGGCTACCAGAATCAGCGGTATGGGAATCAGTCAGAGAACAAGGGATACAACAATTACAATCAGAGGAGCTCATTCTCTGGGACTCCAGGTTCTCCAAGCTATGCTCAAAAGTCGCAGTTTCAGAAACCATTTGGCAGCAGCAGCAATCAGAGGAACTACGGATCTTCATCGTATCAACCGATTCCTGCTAAGTCTTCAGAAAACGACATGAAGGCTATGCTTGAATAGCTTCTTGAGGGGCAACAAACTCAGACAGTGAACTTCAATGGGAAGATTGACGGGCTCTACACTAATCTCAATGGGAAGATGGACGGGTTCTACACTGATCTCAATGGGAAGATTGAAGCCCTCAATATTCACATGAAGAAGTTAGACACTTAGGTAGCCCAGACTGCAGAAAGTATGAAAAGACAAGATGGTTTTCTTCCTGCCAGAACTGATACAAATCCTAAGCAGCATGGTGTAGCAGCTATCACAACCAGAAGTGGTAAGGTTATTGAGCCAATGCTCAAGAAACGACTTTCAATCGAACAATTGGACGAGCTTGAACATGTTGAGGATCAGGAAATTTTTGTCCCGGATGACCTGTCGATCGACAGGCACATAAACTGCTAAGGAGATAGAAAATCCGGAACACCTGTCGATCGACAGACCCAGTGGTTGTCGATCGACGGAGGCAGAACAGAGTTGTCGATCGACAGACCCTGCGGTTGTCGATCGACAAGGACCCGAGACAGACCAAAACCAGATTCTTCCTATTGAAAGAGTGTACAAACCAAAGATACCTTATCCTAGGGGTCTTAAGAAGTCTAGACAGGAGCTTGAGGAAGCTAAGTGTAAGGAAATCATTGACAAAATCACAGTTGAGATGCCATTGGTTGAGGCAATAAGAACTTCTCCTGTTATTCGCCGATATGTGAAGAAGTTGGTCACTAAGAACTTGTGCATTGAAGAAGGAGTTGCTATGATCACGGAGCAAGTGAGTGCTATGATTTTGAACAAGGTTCCAAAGAAGCTAGCTGATCCGGGAAGCTTTGTGTTGGATTGTCTCATTTTCTCGGATAGGTTTCCACGGTCTTTGTGTGATTTGGGTTCTAGCATCAACTTGATGCCTCTTTCAGTTGCTTTGAGTCTCGGAATGACGGATTTCCAGCCTACAAGGATTTCACTTATCCTTGCCGACAGATCAGTTAGGGTTCCAGAAGGGGTACTTGAAGATGTTCCAATCCAGGTTGGAGATTATTTGATTCCTGCTGATTTCGTAGTTTTGCAGTATTGTGAGGAACCTAAGGACCCTCTCATCCTTGGACGTCCATTCTTAGCTACAGCTGGTGCTATGATTGATGTAAGAGGAGGCAGAATTACTCTAAGTGTTGGGGATTTGGAGATGAAGTTCGATATGGACCAAGTAATTCAGAAACCTACCATTGATGGCCAGACATTCTAAGTGGATACATTGGATGAAATCACTCAGGAAGTCTTTGATGAAGACTATCCCGCTGATCCTTTGGAAAGGACTTTGGTAAATTATGTGGTTGAAATTGGGCAGCTTGACGAAGCTTCAAAAGGGTATGCTACGTTGATGAATGACAGTGAGTTAGTGAAGCAAGTGGTTGCGAATGTAGAACTGGTTGGGGTTTCTGAGAAATCGGAAAGGGTAAGTGACTGGAGTGAAGAAAAAGCTCCAAAGATCGAACTCAAACAACTGCCAGCAGGACTCAAGTACGCTTTTCTTGGTCCTAATTCCACTTATCATGTTATTGTTAGTTCAACTTTGAACAACATTGAGCAAACCTTGTTACTAAGTAAGTTGCCAAGATTGAAGTTATGACAAGTTTGCAGCCACCTACTTGTGTGAAATCTGTTAGGAGTTTCCTTGGTCACGCTGGTTTCTACAGGAGATTCATTAAGGATTTCTCCAAGATTGCACGCCCACTTACCTCCCTGCTTTGTAAGGATGTCAAATTTGTGTTTGATGCTGATTGTCTTGCTGCTTTTGAACAGATTAAGCAGGCTTTAGTGAGTGCTCCAATTGCGCAACCGCCAGATTGGACACTTCCCTTTGAAGTGATGTGTGATGCTAGTGATTTTGCAGTTGGGGCTGTTTTGGGTCAGAAAAAGGACAAGAAACTTCATGTCATTTACTATACTAGCCGGACTCTTGATGATGCACAAAATAATTATGCCATTACAGAGAAAGAGTTGTTAGCAGTGGTGTTTGCGTTTGAAAAATTTCGTCCGTATCTGATTGGTTCTAAGGTGATTGTGCACACGGATCATTCAGTACTTAAGTACTTGATGCAGAAAAAGGATGCTAAGCCGCGGTTGTTGAGATGGATTCTTCTCCTTCAAGAGTTTGACGTTGAGGTTAAGGATAAGAAAGGTGTTGAAAACGGAGTTGCGGATCATCTTTCAAGGATTCGGATCGAGGATCACGTTCCTATTGATGATTTCTTTCCAACAGAGGGATGCAATTTCGTTGAAAGTGGTCTTCAAGCTGAAAATCCACAGACTTTCAGAAAACCAGAAGACCTGTCGATCGATCGACACATGGTATGTCGATTGACAGGTGCAGAACAGAGCTGTCGATCGATCAACACTGTGGTTGTCGATCGACAGCCTCTGTACCGAACAATATAACGCCTTCCACAAATCATCTCCGACGCAGTCCAGACCCATGTTTTCACCGTCTCTGCTTCTATTCATCCTTGGTATGATGATATTACCAATTATCTAGCTGCAGAAGATATGCCAAGTGATCTTAAAGGTTATGAAAAGAAGAAGTTCATCTGTGAACTTCGTAGATACTATTGGGATGAACCTTATCTCTACAAGTTTTGTTCTGATGGTATTTACAGAAGGTGTATTGCTGAGCCTGAAACTCAAGACGTGTTGTTCCATTGTCACGGGTCTGATTATGCAGGACACTTCGCTTCATTCAAGACAGCCTCCAAAGTTCTTCAAGCGGGTTTCTGGTGGCCCACGTTGTTCAAAGATGCTCACGCCTTTGTCAAGCAGTGCAATGCTTGTCAACGAAGAGGGAAAATGAGAAGGCGACATGAAATGCCTCAGAACTTCATCCTCGAAGTTGAGGTTTTTGATTGTTGAGGCATTGATTTCATGGGACATTTTCCATCATCTTATGGAAACTCTTACATCTTGGTTGCTGTGGATTATGTATCCAAATGGGTAGAGGCCATTGCTAGTCCAAAGAACAACTCAGGGGTGGTTATTAAGCTGTTTAAAACCATCATTTTCCCGCGATTTGGAGTGCCTCGAGTTGTCATTAGTGATGGAGGAACGCATTTTATCAACAGAGCTTTTGATCGTTTGTTGGCTAAGTATGGAGTTCAACATCGTGTAGCTAGTCCTTATCATCCTCAGACAAGTGGACAAGTTGAAGTTTCTAATCGTCAGATTAAAGAAATTTTGGAGAAAACTGTCAATACTACAAGGAAGGATTGGTCTGCAAAGCTGGATGATGCACTCTGGGCCTATCGCACTGCGTTCAAAACACCACTTGGCACTACTCCTTTTCATCTACTTTATGGGAAAGCTTGTCATCTTCTAGTGGAACTTGAACACCGAGCAGCTTGGGCAGTAAAGCAGTACAATTTCAACATGAAACCTGCTACAGAAAGACGTTTGATTCAGTTGAACGAGTTGGATGAGATTAGACATCATGCTTATGAAAACTCCAAGTTATACAAAGAGCGGACTAAGGCATATCATGACAGGACGATCGTGTCCCGAACTTTCGAACCAAATGATCAGGTACTCCTGTATAACTCTCGTCTAACTTTGTTTCCAGGAAAGCTGCGTTCTCGTTGGTCAGGTCCATTCACTATCAAGGAAGTTCGACCACATGGAGCTGTTGTGCTTATCAGTCAGGAAGGCCAAGAATTCACTGTGAATGGCCAAAGGGTGAAGCATTATTGGGCGAAAGCCAAAATTCTAGATGGGCACATTGTGTCACTGGATGAAGCACCCGCTGTCTAATTTCAGACACAATCAAGCTAAAGACTGAAAACAAACGCTTAGTAGGAGGCAACCCACTCGTATGTTTCTGTACAAAATTCGTTTTTATTTTCATTTTCTACTAACTTCTGTTGCGTTTTGTTTCAGAAAAAAAAAAAAAAAAAAACGGGAAACCTGTCGATCGACAGCCCCGAGAAGACCTGTCGATCGATAGGCCCTGCAGAGAAATCGAGGTAAGTGGATAAAACGCTCGTCACACCACAAACACAAATTTCTTCTCTCACATCTTCATAGTTTTCATTGATTTTTGGTTCTAAATTGTTCTAAATTTCTTCCTCTATCCAATTTTATCACTTATTCTCTCGATCTGCTAAGGTATGACCCGGAATCTCTTGTTCTTGGTTTCGTTTTTAATGGAGAATTTAGGTAGAAATTGGGTTTGATTTAGATTCATACATGGATTGGGTTGATACTAGTAGTGTTTTGAAAGCGTTTGAGGTTGTTTTTTAGTATGAAATCTAGGGAATCGCAGGGTTTATATGATTACTCGACTGTCTAATTTTTGCAGACCTGTCGATCGATCATGACTGTGGTTGTCGATCGACAGGCCAATTTAGCCCTGTCGATCGACACACATAAGACCTGTCGATCGACAGGCCCTTTTCCACCGACCTGTTTTCCCTAATTTCTGCCTTTTGTGTATGTGTTTGCTTGTTTAACAGATGGCTAAGCGATCTAGGACCAGCGATGCTTACCCTTGGCCTAAGAAAGAGGGGGAGAGGATCCTTATTGGTCGAGAATGGAGAGATTGTCCAGAAGTCGTTCTTGGCAGACCCGAGGTTGTTAACAGGCGGATTAAGGAAACTTGGGATGCTTATGATTCCCTCTTCTATAATCAGTGGTTGAGTGTGAAAATGCAGCCTACGCGTATCGCGGATAGACATGCTTTGGCGGAGTTGGGGATTTATGATGAGGTTACGCGGTTGCTGGACCGCGGCGGTTTAGGTCGCATCACCACCACACATCACGACCTGTACCCTGATTTGGTGTGTCAGTTTTTCGCCACGCTTCGGATCTTTTTCCCCACAGCCGCTGAGCATAGCGGAGGCAATGGGACCCTCACCTTTATGATTGAAGGGGTCAGATACAGGCTGAGCATTAAGGATATTTATGATATCTACGGATTTCCATCGGAGAGGGACAACGTCATCATACCTCCTGCATTTTCAGAAATAAAGGGTTTCTGGCGTTTGTTTGGCGCAGGCGAGTTCTCCGGGAACAAAGTCTCTCATACTGACATTCGACACCCTGTTCTCCGTTACATAATTCGCCTTATCTCCAACACCGTTTTGTACCGGAACGAGCCCGGTAAGGTTCGCCATGACGAGCTTCTGGCACTCTACTATCTCATCTCAGAGGACATTACCTGGCAGTCTTATGGTGATCTCCTCCGGGATCTCAACTGGGGAGCCGTTTTAGCTGACCGTTTGTTGGAACAGAAGAACACCCCGTTTACTCTCACGGCGGGTACTTCATTTCACGCTGGTAGCCTCATTACTCCTATCATGCGGTTATGTGGCATTGACTTGGCGCGTTACAGTTCGATTAGTACACCGTGCTCTATGGACAGCAGGCACATGGTGAGTACCACTTGGATTGGGGGTGATCACTAGTGGCTCATCCGCGATGATTCCAGGAAACAGTTTCAGGTCCTTCTGCCGCTTCCAGAGTTGACATATATCAGAGGTGGTATCGATGCACTTTACTTCCTACCTGCTCAGCGCCAGGGTGTTGTTAGTAGACGCACCACTCGCCGAGTTTCTGCAAGCAGCAGGGGTTCTTCCTCATCATCAGCTGCCGCTGGTTCTTCTTCCTCAGCTCGCCGTTTAGCACCTCCTCCACAGGTTGACATGGATCCAGTTCAGAGATGGATCGTGACGAGCATTGAGACTCTTTGGGATGCCTTTGCTGATTTGTCCCGCTGTGGTTGTGTTCGTCCGCGTTCACCGACTCCTCCGCCCGCTGGTTCACCACTTCCAGATGATGACTCTGCAGAGATCGACGCGTATGATGCTTAGATCGTCTCCCTTTTATCCCGGTTCACTTTTTCTTTCTTTTTCTTTTCACTTGAGTGAGTTTATTCTTTGTTTCCTTTTGATCTTTAGGATTTGTGAAACTTGTTGTTTGTGACTCTTTGCTGTGGTATTTGATGGTATTTTATTTCAGTGATCTTCAGTTTTTCTTTAGATTTCTCCAACAACATCGGTCGTCAAAGCCAGTTTTTCAGAATTTCGACGAGCTTGTCGATCGACAGACCTAGTGGTTGTCGATCGACAGCCCCTTGAAGCCCTGTCGATCGACACACCTTGTGGTTGTCGATCGACAGGCCAGCAGAACAGGTCCAAATTTTCGTCATTTTCACAACTTTTCTGACTATTTTCTTTTTATTTTTCACCAATCTCAGATTTAATAACACTGGGGACAGGGTTGTTTAAGTCTGGGGGAGGTAGTTACTAACATTGTTTTCTATTTTGGAGTCAAAATTTTGTTTTTATTGAGTCAAAATGTAGGGAATAATGATCTTTCTTAGGAATAAAGCTTAGTTTTTGAAACTTTTAGCTGTTGCGATGAAGCCTTTGGATGGAACGAATTCGAAACCAGATGATAGTACAGGTTCCCCTCTTATCGCAATTTGCACAACGAAGTAGATCAAACTCCAGATTAGCACACTTGATCTACATTTCGCTATGTTCTCTTCGATGATATCACGACAGTAAAACATTAAGGACTCCTTATTCTATTTACCACTCTTTGTTGATCCTGAATGGCCAGCTCATTTTTCGTTGGTACCCAATCCCTAACCTTAACCTTTTGTTCAAACCTCATGCAGTCTCTTTTCCTTAGTTTTATGTGCAGACATGTGTATAAACTTCGGAGAGAAAGAGGTCCGACGCAGTTTTTCATTCACAAAAATTGCACAGGAAAAGGATTTGGTAGGAGTACTTGAAAGAGAGCAGCAATGCTAAGCATTCCTTGGGACTTAATACACAATAATGGTAATTTTCGAGACTAATATCTTTGTAGAATCATTTTCTCCCTTAGAGTCTAGTGAAAAAAAAAAAAATTTCTTTTATTTCGAAAAATAAGTAAGGGAAAGGGAAATGATTATTTAAATAAGTCTCTAGCTTCAAAATAAAAATCCCAAGGAATGAGGAAGTTGGATGTGGAAAGTGGAACGTGATTATTATATGAAGGTGTTTGGTTCCTGATAACGTTTTGGAGGAGAGAGTGCAATGTGAATGAGAAAATGTGGGCATCAACTGGACCCTACTCTCTTGTGATTATGCATAATGTCTGCATCCACCAAATAAAACCCAGTAACCCTAAACACTCTTTAGCTCCACTTAAACACGAAAGCCTTTAACATCACACCTAGCCTTTTACTTGGTTGATATCATTGGAGAGAATTCCATCATCACTTCGATTAAGTGTGCGACAGTTAAGAGGATGTGAAACTGATGGGTTTGCAGGTTAAGATTTGAGGCCCAACCTATGATGGTTGAGATTCGTGACCGCCAAAGATACTTTGTTTACATGCAGCGAAAGATTCAAGAAAGCGAAAGCAATGTTCCCAAAGATAAGTGAGTTCTCGCGATTTTCAAACCTCGACTTCAGTTTTAGTCTCTAGTTTGCTTGAGGGCAAGCAAAAGCTAAGTCTGGGGGAGTTGATATATCATGGTTTTTACCGGTTTTCGACCATGATATAAGTCGTTTTTTCGTTGTATTTCGAGTCTTTTTAGTATCTTAACAGGTTATTGCACGTGAGGAGCTTATTTGGTGAATACGGTGCATTTTGGAATGTAAACGAGGTTGGAGTCGGATTTGCAAGAATAGAGCTGATATGAAGCAGCCTGTCGATCGACATACATGGTGGTGATTGATTCGACAGACACATTGTCGATCGATCGACAGGTACTCGCAGAAGCCAACCTAATACGTTTTAAAGAAGGAAAATTGTTCCTTTTCGGGCCAGAAGTTACCAATAAACCGTCATAAAAGCCCACCACGAGTTTTACCTTTATAAATAGTTTATTTTAGGTTTTTAGATCAAAACTTTAGTTTTTACTTAACAAAGTTTAGAGAGAGATTTTTTAGGGTTTTTAGGGAGACAAGTTTACTTTGTTCTTTGAGATTCTTCGAAACCCTATTGTAATTCTTCTTTTACTCTTTCTTTATGCAGTATTATTCAGTTATGATTTGCTTTGCTGCCATGTCTGAGTAGTTTGCTTGTTAGGTTTAGGGTAGTTCAAATGGAATGATGATGAATTGTTAGGGTAAACTCACTTGTTAGGATTATCTGTTAGGTTCTTCACCTAGATTGCTTAAACTCTGGTTTAGGATTCGCGACCCTGAATTTGGATATCTTAGGTTGATAGATTGACACGAAAATGTAATTGATTAGCCAGAACTAGATCTTAGGTGAGCAAAATTACTTATTCGCAAAGAAATTTCGTTTAGGGATTTTGTGAACAAATTGGACTTGAATTTAAAGCTTGTTTAAATTGATTGAATTCGCAAAGAAATTTGGTTTTCTAGGGTTTAGACATAGTTAGTTTTCGCAACGACAGTTTGTTAATTATATTTTAGTGTTCCAAGTTCTATAACGGTTCTTAATTAAATCATGATTCTGTTTAGCCTGCAATTCTGATTTATCTTGAGAATTACCCAAAAGCCTAACTCTTTGTTTAATTGAATTTAAAATCATCCATCTTTCCTGTTACCAATTAATTTTGCTATTTATTTTATATTATTTTACTTAGCCGAATTTGAAGTCAGTATTCCTATCGTTTGATTTGACTCCCAGTGATTCGACCCCTACTACAATTGATCTCTTAATTTGAGAGAGTAGCTCAGGGTAAATTTGAGCATATCAGAGATCGAGTGTACCTCAAGATGGCTATGATCCGGGGTCTGAACAGGTCCATATCCGAGGATAAGTTAAGTACGAGGTACATGGGTCCATTCCGGGTTGTGGAGCGTGTGGGACCAGTTGCTTATCGGTTGGAGCTGCCTCCGATCATGGAGAAGTTCCCTAATGTGTTTCATGTTTCGAAGCTCAGGAGATGTTTGAATGCATCTGAGGAGGTAGTAGTGATGATTCCTGCAGATCTTCAGCCTAATCTGACTGTTGGGATGAGGCCGGTTACGATCCTTAAGAGGAGTATCAAGGTTCTGCGCCGGAAGAGAGTGTCGTTGTTGAGAGTCTTGTGGGACTGTGACGGTGTTCAGGAGGAGACTTGGGAACCAGAGGCGAAGATGAAAACGAAGTTCAAGAAGTGGTTCGAGAAGCAAACCGAAGAGTGAATTCATTTTTTTTTGTGGTTTCCAATTTCGCTTTTGTGTTGTGGTCACCGTGTGTGGTGAGGTTCGTGGTTGTGGATTATGTATTTTCATTTGAGTTGTAATGATTATGACATTTTCTAGTTTAATAAGATGAGGGTTTCTTATGTTGTTGACTTTGATAGTCATGTGTATGTGGTTAGAGAACCTCGAAATGAAAGTTTTATAGTGTGTAAAACTTGCCAGTTTCAGTGGAACTCTAACGGGCTTGTGTGTGTATGTGTGAGAGAGTCTCGGAATAGAAGTTTTACAGTGGTTAGAACTGTCTAGTTCCGGAGAGACTCTGCAAGGACATCCGGGGTGATGGATGGTCCAGATGATCTGTAATGATCATGTTTGTGATGGTATTCCGGGTTGGGAGTATCATGTTAAGACCTTGGGAGGTAGTTCCGGTCAGAGGTGCATGATAGACGTTACGAATTGATTTGCATAGCTCAGAGAGAGGGACATTGGTTCTTTCTTGGAGATGAGTCTCCGGCAGATCTTGAGAGATGCGTCTCTTCGGGGGGTAGTTGGTTCCCTGCATACCGATCGTTCGTTAGGACTGCGAGGACTGAGAGCGTGAGGGTATGGAGATAGATTTTGGAGATTGCGATCTCCAATAGATCTTTGAGAGATTCGTCTCTCTAGGGGATATTGAGTTCCCTGCATACCGAGAGCTTGACGGACTGTGTGTCTTGATGGTTTGAGGGGTATGGAGATGGTTGGTATCAAACACCGTCAGGACTGCGCGGACTAAAGTAGGTTGATACGAGGCACCGAGAGCTGAGGGGTGACGATCCCGAGAGCTAGATGGTGTGGTTATGAGTTATGAGGTATGAGCGATCAATGTATGAGATGGGTCTATATGCATAGGACGGAAGTGAGCTTCGAGAGGATCTGGGAGATGTAGTCTCCAGTGTTACTGGCAGGTTGGCCAGGTGGTTAGCCTTGTGGGCTGTGTTTGAGGATTCGAGGACGAATCCAGTTTTAGTGCGGGAGAATTGTGATACCCGTGAACAGGTTGTGTTTTGGGGCCTAAGGCCGGTTTGTACGAGTGGCAGTCGATCGACACACATGGTGTATGTCGATCAACAGGGTCCTTAGGGGCTATCTTTCGACACACGTGGTGTATGTCGATCGACGGGGGTTTTTAGTGATTGGTTCTGTTTCGATTTAAATCGGACGGTTTGCGTTGGTTCGGTTTGGGGAAACGTAGGGTTTGAAATTTAAGCCTTGTGGCCGTATTCTGATCGAAACAAACGTCCAAAACCAGTGGAAAAGAGTTTGAGTGGAGTTTCTCTTGTTCCTGAGAGTTTTGTGAGAAAAGGGTTTCGTTCTTGGTTGTTTTGGAGTAGATTTTCGTGGTGGTTGTAGCTGAGTTTGATTCTAGTTTCAATTCCATCAGTTTTTATCCAAAAATTCAAGATGAGTGCGTGACCATGGCTTATGGGTCGATGGATCGTTATGGTTGCTTGGTGATATGTTTGAACGAGTTAATTGATCTTGTGGTGATTGATTTGAGACTGTGTATGTTGGTTGTTGTTTTGTGCAAGTTTTCGTACTAACGCAGAGGAGGAATCGATCCGAGAGGATTATGATTGGTTCCCAGGATTCTGTCATGGGCTTGTCGAACGACACACATGAGGTGTGTCGAACAACAGACCAGTACGAGAGCTGTCGAATGACACAAATGAGGTGTGTCGAACGACAGCCAGTGCAGAGGGTGTCGATCGACACCTAGTGGTAGTGTCGATCGACAGCCCATCTGATTGGCTGTGTTGAGTCGTTGTTGTTTGTGTGTTGTGTATATGTTTGTTTGCATGATCGGTCCATCGTGCATGAGTACGCAGTCGTAGATGGGATGACCATCTCACTGGGTATTTATGATAATACTCACGCATCTTTTTTTTCCATGTGATGCAGGTAAAGGCAAATTGTGATCGTGGAATTACGGCTACGAAGAGGGAGATGATCTAGGGTCTCGTGTTTCGTGTTGTTTCAATTATTGTTTTAGAACTGTCGTTTAGGTTGCTGGAATTTATTGATTTGGTTATTGTTGTTGAAGTGATTGGTTAGTTATTTAATGGAATTGGTTGTTTGGTTTAGGTTTATTTGTTATCCGCTGTCGTTTGTGTTGTGGTTTGCTTGGTTGTTGAGGATAGCATTTATGGGAATGCTAATCCGAGACCAATGGTTTATTGTTTAAAAAAAAAAAAACAGGTCGGGTCGTTTCATTGTAAGTGGAAGCAAATGATGGAAACAAGGGGGGTCTTACAGTTCTCTTTCTTCAGTCGTACCAAAAACCGGTCCGATGTGATATTTATGCACATACCGGCTATAAAACCACCGTACCAATGATAAACCGCCACCAGAACCATTGTCCGTCGTTCTTATAGCGAGAAACCCACCTCACATGTTCACAATTGAGCATAAATTACCTCAAAAGCATAAACCGGTATTCTAAGAAATACTGAGACAGTCGAACCAAACCGAAATCACAATCACACACTACCAAACTGAAGGTAATTCTTTCTAAACTAATAACTGGGTAATAACCGTAAGAAACCGTAAAATCCAGCATAAATCCAGTACAGTGAGAAATACCAAAGACACGATCCCCTTCTTCTCCACCCTCATCCCGGCGGTTATTAGCATAAATTACCTCAAAAGCATAAACCCGGTACATCACTTACTCTCCCCACGTCAATTAGAAAATTGAAATACCAGCCGATACCCCTAATCCCGGTAACTCAATACAACTCACATCTCCCATTAACTCCTACCTTCATTGCCATAGATGCCAGCTCTATCCGTTACAAGAACAACAACCACGCATCCTCTTATTTATACGTCAAACATAACCCAAAACCCTTGCTCGCAACTTCTCCGAGAGCCCCTCCGTCCCAACTCCTCAATGTCAGAAAACGGTGCTCCAAATTCTCACCGTCTGAACTACGTCACCTTCGACGAATTACGGCCGACTCGCTTCACTCAACATATCGTTTGCCGCCTCCTCCGTTTTTGGGTTGTCCATGATGATTGTTCATACTGATCAGAGGTATATATTACTAAATCATTATGAAAACTCATTTTAACCGTACATCCATCATCCAAATTTGTTTTGTTATCTATGGATTCTTGTGTGGAGTTGTCGTAATTGATTTTGATCGTTCAAATGAACTAGGTGACAAGTTTTGTGTATCCATTGATTTGATGTCTTTCACTATCGAAGCTAATTTAGAAATCTGCATTTTAATTGCAGAGATCCTTGATGCATTACTCTTACTCTCATTCCACCCCCTTTTAAGGCTGAAAATTATCAGGTATATTAATGATTTCCACAAAAAAGCTGCCAACTCTTGCAAAATACAAGATTTCATTTCATGTTATGATGATAAGCCTTGGAGCTAATTATGACGACAATGTTTAAGAAACATTAGTCTAGGAACTTCATTTTAATTTTTTTTAAAGAAATGTGTGCATGAAATGAAATCTGATTAATGGTAATGATTTGTAAACAGAAGCGAAGAGACGAGACCAACAAGAAAATGTGTGCTTTGCAAAATCTTTAACTTTACTGTTACAAGGTTTGAGATTTCGAACTTAAACCACATTTGATATAGTTAATTACTTAGGGAGTCAAATCTTCGTTTCGTGGGAGATTTCTGAACTATGTTTAATTTTTTTAGGAGGACAAAGTATCATTGTTGATGATAATATCAAATATACGCGGACCCTCGACTTCAAGTTCAGGTATAAAAAATCAAAACGTATAGTGTTTTCTATGATCAAATACATGTTCAATAAAATTTCATAGACTTGCATCTCACAACTAATTAAGACTTATTAAAATGAAAATGAAAATTTGTGTTTCAAAATTAAATAAATTAGAACCATATAAAAACGTAACTACCAACAAACAATCAAAGTTTCAACTTTCGATTTTTATTATACACTATATTTTTCTATGTATAAGTGTCGCAACACTAACTAACCATATATGTATGTTATATCATGTAGATGATGAGTATGGGAAACGGATTAGTCCGACCACCTATGATGTTCCCAATGGATAATTACTCTCTTGTGAGTCTAAGAATGCATATGGCCGCAGCAACATTAGTACCACAATTTCTGCCTATAAATGTTCAAGGAACTGGTTTTTCGGGATTAACATCACTAACGCTACGCTGTCTTAATCACTTGCTACGGATTCAAAAAGGTTGATGATGTTATTACTTCTACTTCTCGGATTGACAAGTTGGGTCTAAAAAACACTGTTAAATCTTTGTTCTAGGATATTGTTATGCCTTTAGTAGTTGAAAATTTAAGCAAAAGATATTGTTGTTTCTAGGATACTGTTTTTTCGAATTAAACTTGTGAGTGCATTACATTTTTCTAAACAATTGCTTATCTTTCTTTGTGTTTGTCTTCTTCACTGTATTTCCATATGATATACTGACCATCTCAGCTTTAATTGTTGGAGATACGACGCTGACACTTGATGACATGTAATGTGTGACTGAGGTAGCACCGTAGAAAAATGAAGGCGATGGATATGGCAAAGAATAAATCTAGAAAAATATCAATCGAGACCTCAGGAAAGAAAAAGAAAAAGTAGAGATGGTCGTCATGATAGATGAATATTATCTGCATCTTAGATGTAATCCTCATCAATCCATGGCCACTTGCCAACGAAGGAACTTCTACATCAAGTAATGAGGTACATTTACATTTCCTTAAAAACCAGTTATATAAATTTCCTTAGTTATACAAAGTGAAAAACTATAGATGTTTTAATGACGTATTTTTCACCTCTCACTTCAGTGTCCACTGCTTTTTTTGTTAAAGAGTTTTCTATCAGTGTCTACTGTTACTCACTCAAACAAGGTAATCCCAGTTTATCTCATTTCTATATACCAGTGCTTATGAGACGTTATGTTCCAGTTGATTCCTTCTCATTAGGGTATGAAGGTAGGGAAACCACATAATAAATAGAGTCCATGATTTGGTTTCAAATTGTTTTTGGTGGAGAAGATAAATTATAATCCTTTTCACTCTTTCGTGGAAAGAATGTCTCATGTACTTGCAACATCTCATATGTGATATGCTACTCTATGTAGGACCAAAATTATGGAGCACTTCGAATCAGTGATAAATTACGATAAAAAAGACGTTTAAGGGAAGAAGAGAATTGCAGAGGCGAGACGAATCTCTTTCCTTAACCCTTTGAATCACCCGTAGTGCGACGAGATGACAGATTCAAGGATCCCAGGGTACAACCACAAATCAACTGTATTTGACTCACGTGTCCCTAAGTGTCCTAAGTGTCAAATAAAGACCACGACCATGCCCACGAATACGCCCATTCCCGGTTAGATTCGGTTCAATCCGGTTTGGCTCGCGTGAGTTTTATCTCCACCCAAGCTCCATGTTTTTAAACTATAACATGAGCTTCCTCTATTATATACTAGAGGAATATTTTACAGTAAGAGATGTGGGTCAAATTTATACACATCCCTTTTATTTACTCCAATTTCTTATTTTGCCCATTGACTTAATGAAACGACCCGACCCGTTTTTTTTAAAAAAACAATAAACCCTTGGTCTCGGACTAGCATTCCCATAAATGCTATCCTCAACAACCAAGCAACAACAACCAGACAACCAGCGGATAACATCAATAATAACCAAATAATTCATTCCATAAAAACTAAACCAGTTCAACTCAAATTCCAATAACAATTCCAATACAATAAAACCAGCAACCTAGCGGAGTTCTAAAACAGAAATGGAAAGCAATAAAACCACACAGCACGAAACCGAGACCCTAGATCATCTCCCTCTTCGTTGCCATGATTCCACGATCACAATTTGCCTTTACCTGCATCACATGGAAAAAAGAGATGCGTGAGTATTATCACAAACACCCAGTGAGACGGTCCTCCCATCTACGACTGCGCACTCAGACGCGATGGATCCGCTCAGGCAAACATACATCACACAATCACACAAACACAATCAAAGGCTCAACCACAGCCAACCAGACAGGCTGTCGACTGACACTACCTCTAGGTGTCGATCGACACCTTCTGCAGGTACCTGTCGACCTTGCCAGACAGGCCTGTCGACCACAGCCCGACAGCCTCCTGTAGACCTGTCGACCGACCCAGACAGGCCTGTCGACCGACAGCCTCCTGTCGACCGACCTCGACAGGCCTGTCGACCGACAGCCTCCTGTCGACCGACCTCGACAGGCCTGTCGACCGACCCCGACAGGCCTGTCGACCAACCCCGACAGGCCTGTCGAACGACAGGCTGTCGCAGATTCATGGAAAATCGATCATGATCCTCTCGGATCGATTTCCTCGTCTGCAACAGTACACAACCTGCACGAAAATCACAATTCAACAATCCATATGCAACAAAACGAATAGAAACAACACCAATCATCATAAATCAATCAATTCAACCTACCACCAATCAACCCTAACGAATCCACCGGCCCAGAAGCCATGGTCACGCACTCACCTTAGATTTTTGGATAGAATTTGTTGGATAATGAGGCTAGAAACAGATTCAGCTACAATCACCACGAAATTCCTCTACAAATCGATCAAGAACGAAACCCTAATCCACAAAACTATCAGGAACAAGAGAAACTCCTCTCAAAATCTTTGTTTCTGATTTTTGGGACTTTGGTTCGCTCAAATGCGGCCAAAAACTCTTAAATACGAAGCCCTAGGGTTTCCCCAAACCGGCCCGGTCCAATTGAACGACTTAAATCGAACCAGAAAACTAACCAATTCGGGCACCTGTCGATCGACAGCCCTGTCGACTGTGGTCGACAGCCCTTAACAAGCCTGTCGATCGACAAGCCTGTTGATCGACATCCCTGTCGACCTTGGTCGACAGCCCTTAACAAGCCTGTCGATCGACAGCCCTTAAGGACCCTGTCAATCGACAGCCTCTCCATTTTCTTTAAAAAAATGGTTCACGGGCGTCACAATTCTCCCCCACTAAAACTGGATTCGTCCTCGAATCCTCTAACACTACCCACCAAGCTAACCCCTGGCCAACCCGCCAGTAAAACCGGAGACTACCTCTCCCAGACCCTCTCGAGGTTCACATCCGTCCTATGCATATAGACCCGTCTACGACATTGATCGCCCATAGCTCATAACCACACCCTCTAACTCTCGGGATCGTCACCCCTTGAGTTCTCGGTGCCACATATCAACCCACCGCAGTCCACGCAGTCCTAACGGTGTTTGATACCAACTATCTCCATACCCCTCACTTTCAGAACACATAGTCCCTCAAGCTCTCGGTATGCAGGGAATCCACACATCCCCTGGAGAGACACAACTCTCAAAGATCTGCCAGAGATCACAATCTCCATGAACTATCTCCATACCCTCACGTCCCCAGTCCACGCAGTCCTGGCGAACGATCGGTATGCAGGGAACCCACACATCCCCTGGACGACTCAACACTAGACGTCTATAATGCACCTCTGACCGGAATTACCTCCTAAGGTCTCACATGATATTCCCCTCCCGGAATACCATCACAATCGTGATCATCACAGATCACCCGGACCATCCTGCACCTCGGATGTCCCTGCAGAGCCTCTCCGGAACTAGACAGTTCTAACCACCGTAAAACTTCTATTCCGAGACTCTCTCACACACACACACACAACCGCTAGAGTTCCCCCACCGAAACTGGCAAGTCCTATCCGCAATAAAACTTCCATTTCGGGGTTCTCTAACCACAAACACATGACTCTCAAAGTCAAACACATAAGAAAAACACTTTCTTATTCACTGGAAAAATGTCATAATCATTACAACTTAATGAAAATACAAAAATCCACAACCAAAACCTCACCACACACGGTGATCACAACACAAAACTGAAACTGGAAACCACAAAGAAAAACGAATTCACTCTTCTGCTTGCTTCTCGAACCACTTCTTGAACTTCGTTTTCATCTTTGCCTCTGGTTCCCAAGTCTCCTCCTGAATTCCGTCACAGTCCCACAAGACTCTCAACAACGGCACTCTCTTCCGGCGCAGAACCTTGATACTTCTCTCAAGAATCCTAACCGGCCTCATCCCAACAGTCAGATTTGGCTGAAGATCCGCAGGAATCGTCACTGCTACCTCCTCAGAAACTTGCAAGCATCTCCTGAGTTTCGAAACATGAAACACATCATGGAATTTCTCCATAATCGGAGGCAGCTCCAACCGATAAGCAACTGGTCCCACACGTTCCACAACCCGGAACGGACCCATGTACCTCGTACTCAGCTTATCCTCGGAAATGGACCTGTTCAGACCCCGCATCATAGCCATCTTGAGGTACACTTGATCTCCGACTGCAAACTCTAACTCTTTCCTTCTCCTATCGGCATAGCTCTTCTGCCAATCCTGAGCCTCTTTCATGTTCAGCTTCACAACACGGATCTTCTCCGTCGTCTCCTGAACAAAATCAGCACCAAAGACGCTCCTCTCCCCCACTTGGGTAAAACATAGCGGAGTACGACATGGCCTCCCATACAACGCCTCAAAAGCAGCCATTCCGATACTCGCCTGAAAACTGTTGTTATATGCGAACTCCACCAAACTCAAGTGATCCGCCCAATGACCACCCCAATCTAGCACGCACATCCTTAACAGATCTTCCAGTGTCTGAATCGTCCTTTTGGACTGCCCATTCGTCTGCGGATGATTAGCTGTACTCATGTGCACCTTAGTACCCATCTCAGCCTGAAAAGCTCTCCAGAACACTAACGCAAACCTCGGATCTCGATCCGACACAATACTCGCTGGCACTCCATGCAACCTCACAATTTCCTTCACATACTTCTTAGCCAAGACCTCCGCTCCGTCTGTCTTCTTAATGGCCAGAAAATGTGCTGACTTAGTCAGACGATCCATAATCACCCAAATCGCGTCATAGGTCCGAGAAACCGGCAACCCTACTACGAAATCCATGGTAATCATGTCCCACTTCCACTCTGGAATGGGTAAACTCTGCAATAAGCCACTAGGAACTTGGTGCTCAGCCTTCACTAACTGACACACATTGCAAGCTGCAACCCAATCTGCCACATCTCTCTTCATCCCGACCCAATGATAATATCGTTTCAGATCCCGATACATCTTAGTCGCTCCCGGATGAATCGAAAACTTACTCGCATGAGCTTCTCTCAGAATTTCCTGCCTCAAGTCCTCATCCTTAGGAACACAGACTCGTCCATGCACTAAGATAGTCCCGGATCCTTCTCCTGAGCTACTCGGATCCTGCTCAATGAATCCGCCTGATCCGCCGCCGCTAACCCCAACGGTTCCTCTGAAGTAACACACAACCTCAGAGTACTAAGCATGCTCACCAAATTCTCCAATTCCCGCTCCTGAGATGAATCATACCTCCTCCGCCTAAGAGCATCCGCCCCTAGCTAAGTTCACCGCGACGGTAAACTAAAGGAAAACTCAATCCGCTACAACTTCTCCCATCACTTCCGCCTCCTAAACCAAAGACCACCGAAAAGGAACCTACTCCACTAACCACTTGGTCATGGAATGAGCCGTACTCTCAAGGCCTTTTGATGCAACTCCTGAAATAACCTGCCAACCCGAGAACTACTACACTTAGTCTCATTCTTCGGTCTAGGCAAAATCTCAGCTTGATTGCATCTTAACTGGATCCACAGAAACTCCCCTGCAGAACCAGTAAGACCCTGAAAACCCATTCCCACTTGCCAGAAACTACACTTGCTCATCCTATCAAACCAGCTTATGTTCCCGCAACTTCTTCAGAACTCTCCTCAAATAAACCTCATGTTCCTCCAGACTCTTCGAATACACCAAGATGACATCGATAAAGTTAATCACGAACTCATTCAGATACCACTGAAAGGCTTCGCTCATCAACCTCATAAATGCAGCTAGTGCACTCGTCAACCCGACAAGCACCTTTACTAACTCCACCCTACTCATGAGTCGTCAAGAAAGCCGTTTTCCTGACAACCACCTCATCAATAGAATCTGGTGTTAACCGGATGCCAAGTCATCCTTGAAGAACCAAGTACCCCCTCACAATTGATCCAACAACTTATCAATTCTCGGAAGACGAAAATTGTTCCTCATATTGACTCGGTTAGACCTCGATAATCGAAGCACAACCGGAAACTACCACAATTCCTCATCACCAACATCACCGATTCTTCTAACTCTGCTGGAGCCATCATGTAAGGTGCCTTAGATAACGGCGTCGTCCCAGGCTCTAACTCAATCGTGCGAGATTCCGACCGCGATGACGGCAATCCCCGCAGCGACCGAAAGACATCCTCACGCTCCTGGACAACCCGAATATCCCTCACTGCAACCTCACCTACAGACTCCGCCAGCAAAACAGTCTCCGAGTAAGCCTCGCAACCTCTCAGTCATAGCCTCAACTTGCACCCAAGAGATCACGAGACTCTCAGACGTCGGTTTCACTCCCTGACAAACCAACTTCCTCCACCACGCTCAAACACAACACGACTCCGGTGACAATCCAGATGAACTCTGTACTGATCCCAGCCAATCCGTACGCAGGATGCCAATCATACAGTTTCACTAGACTGTACACCAAGTCCGCTGTCATCCACTCACCAGTCACTAGAAACTTCACGCCTCTTGCCCGGCCATGAATACTAGGGACTTCTCCCCTACAACCATAGCCGATCCAATCCGCTCACTAGCGCCACTCCGAATGCCGCTCCACCCAGTATCTTCCGGAGTGATGAAGCAATCATGCTCCAGAATCGAACAACCCGTGGAATTCACCACTGCCCACTACAAAGGTCTCCACACAACTCACATGTGCTAAGAAACCTAACAAACTCGCCAACTATGACCCATGCTTCCACACCCGAAGCACCCTTGGCCACTCTAGCTCAACCCGGAAGTATCCTCCCAATTCCTTTTCCGTCCCTGCACAGGCCTGCCGCCATGCCAGGTATCTCCTGCTGAGGCTTAATAGACTGAACAACTGGGCTAACTACCACAACCTGCTCTCTCGAGCCTCGACAATGCCTCCAGCAGTCTCAACCAACTATGCTCTCCCAGCATACTTAGATACTCTACACCGTGTCCTCAATTTGATCAAAGTCCTCTCAAGAACCTCTTATCTCGGGCCTCCTCGCCTTCCATGCTCCTACCAGCATGAACCAACACAAACCATGAGCCAATTAACTCCAAAACATACCCACGAACTGATCTCTCTCACAGATCCAGTTCCAAAAACCTCGTCTCTAAACGACCCGCAGCCTCTCGAGGAAAGAACTTGGCATCACACTCTGCCCAGGCCAACACTGCCTGAACCCTCCTACCTGCAACATACCACTCGCAAAGAATCCTATACCAATCATCTGCACCTGTTCCCTTATCCGTAGATAAGACGGAACCCTACCAACAACCGCAGCCCTCAGCCGCACCTCTGCCACTCATGGCATCACCAGAGCCTAACTCGTACCGCACTCGGTAACCGCTCCAAAAACTGCTGAAGCCAATCCGCCAGACGATCCACTCGACGCTGAGCCCACCCGCAGGCGCACCCGCACTACCAACCTCACGAGGACCCACACCGGCCCCCGGCAGCCAACCTGGGACCACACTGCCCCCACCAGCCCTCACACTGGCGCTCACACTTGGCTGCACGCTGGCAGCCTAAATGGCGCTCAAGCCGTCATGAAGCGTCTACGGATCACTCTCAGCCACTTGCGCAACACTCTGAGCCGCACCCCCGGCAGACTCACCCACTAGTGCCCGCCACCACATCTACTGCAGCAGATCTGTCAGACAATCAACTCGTCACCTAGACTCCTCCTGCGGGCGCACCCGAACAGCGAGCCAATCCAGCACCAGCTCGAGTACCAGCCCTGGCCCACAGCCCTCACACCGGCTCTCACATAGGCACTCCCACTGGCACTCGCACTAATACTCAGACCCTCTTGATACGTCTATAGATCTGTCACAGTCTCAAACATGGAACCCTGAGCCGCATCCCAGCCGACTCACTCACTGGTCCCCGACCATAATCCTGACCTCCACAGTCACCCCGCCCCCCCCACGGCCACATTCTCTAGTGTCTCTAGCCCACACCATGCACTACCACAGTACAAAAGCTAAACACTAGAGAACAACAAACAAAACACATATCACACTTACCGTGGAATCTCTTTGAAGGCTCGAAGGAAGATGATCTAGAACCCCCAAACTCACAGAATTGCAATTTTTACCAAATTCAATCCTAACAGTTCTAGCCCGTCCTAAAACCGTATCGCTCTGATACCAAACTGAAACGACCCGACCCGTTTTTTTTAAAAACAATAAACCCTTGGTCTCGGACTAGCATTCCCATAAATGCTATCCTCAACAACCAAGCAACAACAACCAGACAACCAGCGGATAAAATCAATAATAACCAAATAATTCATTCCATAAAAACTAAACCAGTTCAACTCAAATTCCAATAACAATTACAATACAATAAAACCAGCAACCTAGCGGAGTTCTAAAACTAAAATGAAAAGCAATAAAATCACACAGCACGAAACCGAGACCCTAGATCATCTCCCTCTTCGTTGCCATGATTCCACGATCACAATTTGCCTTTAACTGCATCACATGGAAAAAAGAGATGCGTGAGTATTATCACAAATACCTAGTGAGACGGTCCTCCCATCTACGACTGCGCACTCAGACGCGATGGATCCGCTCAGGCAAATATACATCACACAATCACACAAACACAATCAAAGCTCAACCACAGCCAACCAGACAGGCTGTCGACCGACACTACCTCTAGGTGTCGATCGACACCTTCTGCAGGTACCTGTCGACCTTGCCAGACAGGCCTGTCGACCACAGCCCGACAGCCTCCTGTAGACCTGTCGACCGACCCAGACAGGCCTGTCGACCGACAGCCTCCTGTCGACCGACAGCCTCCTGTCGACCGACACCGACAGGCCTGTCGACCGACAGCCTCCTGTCGACCGACACCGACAGGCCTGTCGACCGACAGCCTCCTGTCGACCGACCCTGACAGGCCTGTCGACCGACAGCCTCCTATCGACCAACCCCGACAGGCTGTCGCAGATTCATGGAAAATCGATCATGATCCTCTCTGATCGATTTCCTCGTCTGCAACAGTACACAACCTGCACGAAAATCACAATCCAACAATCCATATGCAACAAAACGAACAGAAACAACACCAATCATCATAAATCAATCAATTCAACCTACCACCAATCAACCCTAACGAATCCACCGGCCCAGAAGCCATGGTCACGCACTCACCTTAGATTTTTGGATAGAATTTGCTGGATAATGAGGCTAGAAACAGATTCAGCTACAATCACCACGAAATTCCTCTTCAAATCGATCAAGAACGAAACCCTAATCCACAAAACTATCAGGAACAAGAGAAACTCCTCTCAAACTCTTTGTTTCTGATTTTTGGGACTTTGGTTCGCTCAAATTCGGCCAAAAATCCTTAAATACGAAGCCCTAGGGTTTCCCCAAACCGGCCCGGTCCAATTGAACGACTTAAATCGAACCAGAAAACCAACCAATTCGGGCACCTGTCGATCGACAGCCCTTAACAAGCCTGTCGATCGACAGCCCTTAAGGACCCTGTCGATCGACAGCCTCTCCATTTTCTTAAAAAAAATGGTTCACGGGCGTCACACTTAATACCCATTTCTCTTCACCACTCAACATATTTTTTAATAAGGCCTAAAGGCTTTGTATTAAAAAAAACGTTCCAACAATCCCCCACATGAATAGAAATGACTCTAAACTTATGCAGACTCGACTGACTGAACAAACATATACAAACTCGACTATACTAGACTTTGACAGACTTTTGAGAGTATACGAAAATGTAACTATATCTGAGAGGTAGCATTTTTCAGCTTTGAACCAATCATTTTAATTTCTGTCAGGTTTACTTGGCCAGGAGGTGAACATGATGTCTTGAACCACCCGGATTTTAATGTAAACCTAGACAACAGTTATTGCATAGCAACATTTTCTCGTAGAGATCAGTTATCTATTGTGTTCATCTTGGCCTTGAACATTCCTGGTAATCATAAGTGAACTTGGAGAATATAGCCTTACTTTCATTCTCCTAGAAACGACCGCATTTCACACTCACTAGGTTATCTACCATCAACTTTGTTTTAAAGAAGCATCTTGTATTACTTCGCTGATATCTCAAAGTTATGGAATCATTAAAAGCTAATGCTTATCCTTATCACACACAGGTAACACTGTTTATCATCCTACGAACTGGGTATATACATTGTCTCACAGTGTTTTTCTCTTACTCAGCTTTATTTCGTTGGCCCTTTGAACCTATGTCGTGGGATTTCCAGTGACATAAGTGGGGTATCCATTAAGCGTCGTGTTCTGCTATAGGCTTTAAACACATTCCTCTTGATGATTTAACAACTTGATCTCTCGACAAACTTTTTGTGAACGGATCAGCTAAGTTTTCAGCCGACTTGATATAATCTATCGTGAGTACTCCAGTGGAGATCAGTTGTCTTATGGTTTTATGTCGCCTCTGAATATGACGAGATTTACCATTATATAGTTTATTTAGTGCCCAGGATATAGTCGATTGACTATCACAATGTACCCGTAAAGCTGGCACTAGTTTTTCCTACATAGGGATATCTTCCAAAAAATTTCGAAGCCACTCTGCTTCTTCCGCAGCTTTGTCTAAAGCTATGAACTCGGACTTCATGGTTGATCTAGCCAGGAGGGTTTGTTTGGAAGATTTCCAGGATACTGCTGCACCAGCCAGGGTAAAGACATATTCACTTGTAGATTTCGAGTTTCTAGAATCAGAAATCCAATTGGCATCACTGTAGCCTTCTAATACCGCTGGTTCTTTACCATAGTGCAACCCATAACTCTTGGTTTATCGGAGATAGTTTAAGACCCTCGTGATGGCCTTCTAGTGAGTATGACCTGGATTACTTGTTTATCGACTTAACACATTTACATAATGTGCCAAATCTGGTCTAGTGCAATTTGTTAAGTACATTAGACTTCCTATCACTCTTGCATATTCTACCTGTGAAACTGCATCACCTGAATTTTTCGTCAGGTGAAGTTGAGGATCCAGATGAGTTTTTGCAGTTCCGTTTGAGTAGGTCTTGAACCTCTCAAGTATCTTGTCAGCATAATGATCTTGAGTTAGAGTAATTCCTTTGGAAGTTCTTACGATCTTGAGCATGGTTTTAGTTTTATTAATAATATCCTTATTGCTTCCAATAATAAGCATATCATCTACATATAAACACAAAAAAATGTATCCTTGTGGGGTACTCTTTATGTATATGCATTTATCACATTCATTTATGCTGAACCCATCTGACATCATTGCATTGTCAAATTTTTCATGCCACTGTTTAGGAGCTTGTTTAAGTCCGTATAGTGAATTGACAAGTCTACACACTTTGTGTTCTTTTCCTGGGATGACAAACCCTTCGGGTTGTTTCATATATATTTCCTCTTCTAAATCACCATTTAGAAATGCCGTTTTGACATCCATTTGATGAATTTCAAGGTCTCGTAAAGCAACAATGCCTATTAATAGTCTGATGGAGGTTATTCTCGTTACTGGAGAATAAGTGTCGAAGAAATCCAGACCTTCTTTTTGCCTGAATCCTTGAACCACAAGTCTAGCTTTGTACTTGTCTATATCTCCATCAGTTTTCAGTTTTGTTCTGAAGATCCATCTATTCCCAAGAGCTTTGCACCCTTCAAGTAGCTCAGTTATCTCATAAATATTATGTTGTAGGATGGAATCCATCTCATCATTGATGGCTTCTTTCCAAGAAGGCGCGTCCGGAATGGACATTGCTTCCGAAAAAGTTCTTGGCTCATTTTCAGCGAGAAAGACTACCAAGAAATCAGAACCAAAGTTCTTCTCTTTACGAGATCTTTTACTTCGTCTAAGGTTGATTTCATCTTCTTTTTCTTCATCATTTATAGTAGTACCAGAGTTACTTGCCTCATTTGCTGAAGGAAGCTCATCTTTTTGTTCACGAGTTCTTTTATTACTCTTATTTTCTTTACGTGGAAACACAGTTTCAAAGAAGTAAGCATTTTTTGACTCCATTATCGTGTTTGCATCTATATCTGGAATATCAGTTTTATGTACCAAAAATCGATATGCACTACTATTATGCGCATATCCGATGAAAATGCAATCTACCGTCTTAGGTCCTATCAGTTATAAGAATTCATAACTGATACGGATCAAAGACCACGAGACCCACGTATCCTAAGTGTCCTAAGTGTCAAATAAAGACCACGACCACGCCCACGCCCATTCCCGGTTAGATTCGGTTCAATCCGGTTTGGCTCGCGTGAGTTTTATCTCCACCCAAGCTCCATGTTTTTAAACTATAACATGAGCTTTCTCTATTATATACTAGAAGAATATTTTACACATAAGAGATGTGGGTCAAATTTATACACATCCCTTTTATTTACTTCAATTTCTTATTTAGCCCACATGCTTAATACACATTTCTCTTCACCACTCAACATATTTTTTAATAAGGCCTAAAGGCCTTATATTAAAAAAAACGTTCCAACAATCCCCACATCGATATAATTATCCAGAGCTGACACACGAAGATCTCATTGCATTTATAGTCTTCTCTTTTTTATATTTATTTTACAATTCAATCTTTCATTACATGTTTAACTCTGTTTCTTGGAATTTGATGGAGGAGATGGACTCGTGGAGATATAAAGCAAGTGTGATTATTGGTTTGATTAGTACATAGAATTGTATCTAAAAACAAAATGCAAGTGCCTAGAAAAAAAACTTATCACAATTAGCAAGATATCTAAACACAAAAATTGTATCTCAAAAGTTTTCAGACAACAAGTCTAAGATTTCTAGGGCTAACCACATCCACATGGTATGTTTTTTAAATACAAAAAATGAAATACGAAGAGGTATTATAACAGGAAAATGACTTCCGGGTCGCCCTAATTCTCTCTCGACACAGGAGCCGCCGTCGCCGCACAAGATGAGAAGCCTCCACCGAAGCTCTGCCGACCAGGCTTTCCTCTCCTCCTGAAGCACTGCAGCTCCTCCTTCTAGGGCCGAAGTTCTTCTCGACTGGTTCAAATCTCTCGCCCTTCTCCTCTGATTTCTCACATGGCTTGTAGATCTGTTCGGATGGTCGTGGTCTCGAACCTCTTGCCGAGAAATGTTTTGGTCTTGACCGCGAATCTCTCGCTACTTATTCCGGCACCACCAGAGCCACCGGATCCGCCTATCCCACCGGATCCGCCACCGTTCTCTTGCTTAATCACTCTCGATTTACCCCTGCAACGTTGTTCCACTCTTGCCAACTTGGGCATGTCGTTACCGAGCTCGTTAAAATCCTCGTCCTCCAAATCGAGCCTGGAGAGACCATTTCCTCTAAGATGTACTTCAATTCACCACTCGCCGAGCTTCAAATCTCCATGCGTGAGGTATCATACTGTAGACTTACCATCTCCTTCACCACCGTATGTTCTAATATCAACCTTGTCGGTAACTCCGGTGAGATATCAGAAGACTAAGCTTCTCCTATGGCCACCTCCTCCGAGCTTCGCAATCCATGTGACTTGTCTAAGCTTTGGTTCCGATGTGTCTCTGTTCGGGAATATGCCCGAGAATGTTCTTATATTGGGATTGAACCAATATAAGTCATTGGATTGTCCTTTTTGGAAAAGTCTTTTAAGCAATTCACTTGACCGTGTCAAAGTCATATTTTTGGAAGTGATTTGTCTTCAACGTTCCCTCTCTTTGAGAGGAGAATTTCATTCGGTTTTAGTACCGAAAACAATATGTCAATCGTTTACCATATTGCTATCTTGTGTAGCAACGGAACTCGTCTTGATGAAGTTCCGAGGTGTAGATTGTCTCTCAAAGTCACAAGCTATGGTGACTATTCTATTGACGCATCCGACGTGGTCGGATTCGCTGTCGTATCTTGAAGAGCTACAACTTTCCGGCACTGCCGTGAATGTTTTATTGACGCATCCGATGTCGTTGGATTCGCTGTCGTATCTTGAAGATTTATCTGCTTTAATTTCTACTATTTTCAAGCTTTGTTGTTCTAATCAAGGAGTTTTGTTAACTCCAATTTATCATTGTAATGTTACGGTTTAAGAAATGAGAAAAGAAAGTGTTGCACAAAAAAAAGAGGTATTATAACATTGTGTTTTTATTTCCAATGATAATCAGTTACAGAAAATCAAAGACTAGAAAAAAATAAAATAAAAACTCAAAGACTCAATTTGTTCATCAAAAATAGAAAGAAATTTACAGGTGTTAATACTTTTCATTTAAATAGTAACCTATCAATCCTATATATATTAATTAGATTAGGACCCGCATAATATGTGGGTATTAGATATTAAACTTGATTATTTATATAGTTATGATTCTTATAATTATATTCTACATTAAAACACATATAAGTATATTCTAAATTGAAACCCGTATAATCGTATTTTAAGTTGAAACCCGTATAATTATCAATTTATTTATCATAAATTGCATTTTGTTAACCGCAAGATAGAAAATATAAATTAGTTCAAATCACCTCTCCTTTATATAATAAGATTCTTTTATTTTCTTTATAATTTTTGTTTATTTATTTTTTATAATTTCTTTAGGTTAATATTTTTACTAACTATTCATTCTATACTTTCAGTTTTTTTGCCACTTATATATCTTCTCGATTTTTTTCTTAATTTTTTATATATGTAGTTTGGATTATAAATTTTATTTTTTTTCTTAATTATTTTAGACTATTATAAAAAAAATTCTAATTAGTTTGAACTATTAGAATTTTTCTTTTCACTATTTAGTTAGTCACTTAACCATTTGTTTTGTTAGTTTTCTATATTTTTTTCTAATTAAGTTAAACTATTACAATTTTTTCTTTTCACTATTTACTTAATTATTAAACAGTTTTTTTGTTAGTTTTCCGTTTTTATTTTTTTTACACATGTCATCATCTCGATCGATATTAGACACGTGGCAAGATCTCGTGAGTTACAATTTTGACAAACTCTACTTTATATAATAAGATTGTGGAGACACTCAAAGAAAAAATTCTATGTGTCATTCAAAGAGGATTTTAAGGGATAATTAACCAATCAAAACATTTCAATTAATACTTTATGTCATTATGGAAATCTCTACATATTGATCATTAATTTTTAACATAAATTCATTAATACAAGTTTTACCAATTTAAGTCTAACTTAATGTAATGGTTTAAATGAGTAAGTGTAAAAATGCCATTTTAAACTTACCATATTATCTATTTTAATCTTTTTGATATATTAACAAGTTTTTATTATTACTTAGAACAAAATGATCTATTGTATATTTATATAAATATATATATATATATTTAAGTTAGTAAAAATAAAAAATATTTTTATTGTGATGTAATTTATTATACATATTTAATCACAAATACAAATATCTATACATATGATCATTGGAAAATATATATTGTTTTTGTTTATTATATCCGAAAAATTTATATGATTTATCGTATGATCTATAATTTACATGAATATGTAAGATTAATTTTACACTAAAAATCAAAAATAGTGCATATGTTTTGATCAATTTTACACATAAAATACCAAAACTAATGGCATTAACATATGTTTAAGAGAAATTTTGAGAATTGCCACTTTCAACATGCCACGGATAAAAGCACTTTAACAAAACTGCCACGGATAAAAGCACTTTAACAAAACTGCCACAACCTTTTTTTAATATTCCCAAATTAACCCTAGATTTATTTTATCCTAATTTTATATGTTCATCGTTTGAGAGAAAAAAAAAATTTCCACAGATCGGAAATCGCTCATGACCGACGAATGTTGAGTCCTCCGATTCAGAGTTCATATGTCTGGAATGGTCAGCGACGATGACGCAGATTTTGACGGTTTCATTGAACTCGGCTTTCCATTTTACAGCCGCGCCTTTCTCGAGCTAGACATCTCAACCTCCAGATTCGGGATCAATTAAAATCGAGAGAGAATTTGACTTGGATTTTTCATAGATCGGGTCAGGATTTGAGATGAATCTACTGATTTAGAGAGGATAGGTAAGAAACCATTGATGGATTTGAAAACAGATCAAAAGAAGCTAGAGATTAGAGAATCAATATCGGAGTCGCAATCGGTGGTGGTGGTGATTCCGAAAATCTAATTGAATTGGAGAAGAAGCAAGTCAGACTAAGTAGATAATGAGTTGAATTGTTTCGAGAAGATGGTGTTGGAGAAGAAGAAGATGGATTTAAGTATGTATGCTAGTGAAGATTTGGTCGTTGAGCAGATCTAAAGCCATGCTCAATATCCAGAGATAGGAAAGATGTCTGTTTTAGCTTTTAGTTTCTTTTGCAAATCTCAATTGACTTAGTCATGTGCATTTCAGTCTCGTAGAGAATTTGATTAGATGTTATGAAAAAGTTGATGGTTTTTACTGTATTGCATTCTAGAGTATTATTTTTCAAGAGTGTGTTAAATCTTGATAGAGCTCTTTATTCATAATTATCGATGATGTACATAAACTTAGAGAACGTGAGTTGATTTCAGCTTATTGTTTTCTTGATGCATGATCCTTTTTGTATTTTGATTTGGCTTATTGCATATTGAGATTGGTTATGATGGGATTCATAGCGTATGATGAAATGGAAGCTGAATTGAAGATGGGACTTTGTTGGAAATGGGAGTCCCTGTGATGTTTGTGCAGGTATCTTATGTACTCTTTATAGTAACATAACTATGGGGTTGTACATGATTAAAGAAATAATCGTATGGATTTTGTATCAAAGGGTGATCCTATGTGTCCTTTGGATAAGCTAGAAGCTGTTTGCAACAAAATGGAAGTTGTGACTGAGATTCATGTGATTGATGGTGGAGATCACTTTTTCAAAATCTTTCATATAAATAACGTTTTAGCATAATGTACATGAATAAGTATTGGGTAATGCAACGTCTTGTTTTCCCATATAACCCAATTTACACAATCTATGGTAATAATCTATTATTCTCTAGATTATGTGAAATTGTGATTCGAGAATACACTAGAAAATAGCTTTAATTAAGCATAGAATTTGATTCTTCTATTAAAAAAGTGGATAGATTCCATAAAAAAATTCTTTCTGCCAACAAAGTTAATAAACCATGCAAAAAGTTTTAATTTTTTTATTAAACTCCATACAAACAATTTATAAACCATACAAAAAAATTATAACCCATACAAAAAGTTTTTAATACCTTAAAAAAACTTTATAATATACTGTTTTATAGTTTTATAGATCAATTTTAAATACCTTATAAACCTTATGAAAACCTTATAAAAACAAAATTTATAAGGTTTATTATGATCTCATATTACATGAAGGGTTTATAAAATTTACAAAAAGCTTACAAAAAGAAGGCTTATATTCCTTACAAAAAGTTTACAAAAAAAAAGGCTTATAATCCTTACAAAAGGCTTATAACCCGGTAAGGATAAGAAGCTCGTTTTCCTATGATTCTCATTTTACATGACCTTACAAAAAAACATACAAAGAAGGCTTTATAATCCTTACAAAAAGTTTACAAAAAGAAGGCTTATAATCCTTAAAAAACCCTTATAATTTTGAAAGAAGGCTTATAATCCTTACAAAAACCTTATAATCTTGAAAAGAAGGTTTATATATCCTTACAAAAAGTTTACAAAAAGATAGCTTATAATCATTACAAAAGGCTTATTTCCCCATAAGGATAATAAGCCTTGTTTTCATATGATCTCATTTTACATGACCTCACAAAAAAGTTTACAAAGAAGGCTTTATAATCCTTACAAAAAGTTTACAAAAAAAGACTTATAATCCTTAAAAAAAACCTTATAATTTTGAAAGAATGCTTATAATCTTGAACAGAAGGCATAAATAATTCTTACAAAAAGTTTACAAAAAAGAAGGCTTATAATCCTTACAGAAGGCTTATAACCCAGTAAGGTTAATAAGCCATGTTTTCCTATGATTCTCATTTTACATGACCTTACAAAAAAAAAAGCTTACAAAGAAGGCTTTATAATCCTTACAAAAAGTTTACAAAAATAAGTTTACAAAAAGAAGGTTTTTTAAATACTTTATAAAGCTTACAATTTTTTTTTATAAATACTCGTGTTTGGCGATTCATTGAGAATCAACTAATAAAACTCTTTTTCTAACATCTTCCTAATAAAACTTTTTACATACCTTATAAACCATACAAAAACCTTATAGTTTATAAGGAGTTTGTAAGGTTTATAAGATATTGATTTTTTGCAAGGTTTAACACAAAAACTTTTTAAATTTTTTGAGTTTGGGTTAACTATTTTACATTTAAGGTATAATTTTTGGAGTAGGGTTAGGGTTTTAGCATTTTTATTTACACTATAAAACTTTTAAAACTGTCTTTAAAATCTCTTTTAAAACGTTTATAAACCATACAAAAAAAATATAAACCATACAAAAAGTTTTTAATACCTTAGAAAATGTTTATAAACTTTACAAAAACCTTATAATTTATAACTTATTACATTTTATCTTATAATTTGTCTATAAAATCGTTCATTTTTTTATAAAGTTACTTATTGTTATTGTTAGCGCATATTAGACTCAACCAATAATTTATAAAACATTCGAATGAAATAGTTGATACCTTATATTTTTTTAATACCTTACAAAAACATTTATAAACTTTACAAAAACCTTATAATTTATAACATTATTTTAACATATCATAAAAATATCTCACCATAAAACCAACACAAAGAAACTAGGTAAACAAGACGATACTAGCAACAACATTGATTATTGATTCGTAGTTTTCAACAAGAATCAGTAAGGGCCCTTACTAAAGACACATATTCAGTCCAGGACCAAACAACACTAACAAGAAAAAGAAATACAAAGAGATGAGAAGGTAATTCAGTGACAAGCAAGAAAGATTCTGCTTCTTCTACTCTTTCTTGGTATACTGACGGACAACAATAGCCAGCCCCAATATCAAGATGGGAACAAGGAACTGCAGATTCTTGATAATGAATTGAAGTCTTGTCTTGTTTGTACGTTGGTTGCTAGAACATTAGTTGAATCGATCTCACCAATGTAGTATTTCTCCATCGTGTCTCTTGCAGTGTCGCTGTGACCAACGTCTTCAAAATCATTAAAAGAACCATGAAAAGAACAGGGCCCATGTCAATCAAATTCAAGGCAAGAACAACAAATCTTATAAACAATCAGATACCTTAGAAACCTTATAAAAATGTTATAAATACAATTTTATTCCAAATCTTATAAAATGAAAGAGGAATTCCCTCATATATCACTCTTTGAAGTTTTTTTTTCTAAAAATACCACCTTGAAGTTTTATTTCCAAAAATACCACATTTTTTTTCGAAAGTTCCAAAAATACCACTTTTTAAACGTTGATTTTTAAGGTTTATAATTTAAATTTTTTGGGTTTGGGTTAACTATTCCAAAATTAGGGTATAGTTTTAGGGGGTAGGATTTGGTTTGGGGTTTAGGGTTTATTTTTGAATGTTAAAAATGATTTTTTTAAAAAGTGGTATTTTTGGAAAAAACTTTAAAGTGGTATGTTTGAAAAAAAACTTAAAAAGTGATATTTTTGGAAATTGCCCAAAATGAAATACCTTATAAACATTATAAAAATCTTATAATATAATTTATAGATCAATTTGTAAAACCTTTGAAATACTTTATAAAGTTTAACGAAACAAAAAGACTTATGAAGCTTATAAATATAGTTCTATGAATCAATTTATGAAGCTTTTTCAAATACATTACAAAAACCTTATTAAAACCTTATTCATATAGATCAATCTATAAAGCGTTTCAAATATTTTATAAATCTTACAAAGACTTTCCAAGATTTTATAAACTTAAAACTAAACAAGACCACAAAGACTATCGATTTGTCTTCTTGTATGGACACTCTTCTATATCAAGTAATCCATACATCTCCTGCATCATTCACGTCCTGGGTTCGAATCACGTGACATAATTTTTATATTGTTTTTTAGTTCTCTTTAGTGAGGACTTTAATCTTAAAAGCCCCAACAATCAAAACTTTAATCTAACTATCCTCCTCCATTCTAACTACCCCCAATTCATTTTCTTTCATCTTTTACCCCTATATATTTATTAATATAATATTAACTTCCTTTCCAAACTTCCACATGTCTCTTTCATCTTCCTCCTTTCTCTCTGCGTTAAAAATCCAAAACAGAGAGTTTCAACAACAAAACCAAAACATCAATTGTTCCTCTCTTCCTCTAATTAAGTTTCGAATTCAATTACCCAACAACCAAACACTAACCTTAACCTATCTAAACCTCCACGTGTCCTTCATCTTCCTCCTTTCTCTCTCTTTCTCTCTCTTTGTGTTAGCTTAATGAAACAGAGGAAGCTTGAAAAAGATCAATTCCTCCTTTCTTCATCGTCTGTGTTCCTTATATTCCTCTCGTCTTCATTCTCTTACTCTCTTTCCTCTCGTTTAGTGGCAAAGAATAAACAAAAAAACAGAGGAAGCTTCGGATTTTTCCCTCTTCCTCTTCCCCTCTCTCTCGCTCGTCATCGTCATTCTTCTTGGGGTTCTTCATCTTTGTTAACAAAAACAAAGGCAATGGGGAGGGCACAACTATTCTTCGGTTCTTCATCTTCTAAGGTTTGATATTTAAGTATTTTTCAGTTTCATTGAAAGTAGATGTTGAAACGTGATCCAAACGTGATATAATCAAACAAAAATCGGAAGTAAATCGATTATTTAGGGTTTTAGGTTTTTCGTATAACTGATACAACTGATAATACTGATAATACTTAACGGAACCATATATACGAAATTTGTTAATTTCTTATTCTTTTGTAGGGGACAATGACAAAGAATTGCACAATCATATGTTTTAATTATATAGGGTATTATTTAACAGAAGGGGGTTGCACAAGATGGATCTTAGGACAAATCGAAACTCGTATTTTACCGATATGGATCGCGCCAGAGAAGATACTTTTTCGGAGTTGGTCAAAAGAATAGGCAGAAAGATCATGATAGATTCATCTACAACGCGTATGAGACTCAATTTCTTCCTGATGATTCTGAATTTTACAAAACCATCATCTATCTCGAATGATGATGACGTTTTTAGTTACCTAATGCAAGTGATATGGATCGCGCCAGAGGAGATGACTTTTTCGGAGTTGGTCAAAAGAATAAGCAGAAATATCATGATAGATCCATCTACAATGCGTCTAAGACTTAGTTTCAAGCTAGTGTTGATCATGATACAAATGGTAATTCTCTTTGTTTGGTATAACTACTACTACTGCGTATAACTTATGAGTATGTATAACTGGTATGAATGATTATGACTATTTTGAATAATTTGTGTTTTTTTCTTTAGTGTAAGACTTATGTTCGTATTACTTATTGGCACATCTTTCTCTACTTGATTATTAGGAAATACTAAAAATATTTTGAAATTAGAAAAAAACATAAGTATTTATCTAACACTATACCTTATACACATGGTTAATATATGAGAACATACCTTATGTTATGTAAAATAAGCGAAAAGTGAGTTTTTCACACTTGAATACATGAAACGATAGTAAATACGTTTAAGTGGTTCAATTGGAACATTACTACTAGAAAAACTATAATTTTACCAAAATATGACTAACAATATGTGAAAAGTAAATGTGTGTAAACTGATACTACTATATAACTGATATGACTATGTGAAGCATTTTAATATTTTTTAATTCAAACGACGGCGCATGTGTTAAATATGGGACATAAATATTTAATTTTTTAATGATCATTACACATTTTCACATTTTTTCATATTCAGTATAGATAATTGACAAACATTTTCAACGACTAGTTATACCAGTTATATCAGTAGTACGAAAATATAATTTTGAGTCTTAGTCATATTTATAAGTATCATTCCTACCAAATTGTTCCAAGCACCTAAAGTCAATAAAAACCAGTCTAAATCAACATTCCAACATTCGCAAAAGCCTAAAAACAAACACTCCAATATTCGCAAAAGCCTAAAAAATAACATTCCAAGTTACAACATTCTTTCGCACATGAAGCATTATTTGTTCTTCGGTTTCTTCGAAGTCTTCATACTCTTTGCGGTGAATTTTATTTTCTGCACATTCGCCTTCTTCGTATGTTTGCCTTCTGCCGTATACAAATGTTTATTGTAAACTGATGGTTGTGATACCCTCTTCGTTGGACTGGCAACAACAAGAGTTTCTTCTTCTTCGGTTTCTGTAAATTCAACAAGGAGAATAATCATTACTATGATGATATACACGTGAAGTTTATAAATAAAAAGAGAAACGTACCTTCATTAATTTGTCCTTTTTCTTCTGCCTGCTCTTCTTCTTTCTCTTCTTCTTCTTTCTCAGCTTCTTCCTCTTTGATTTCTGTAAATTCAGCAAAGAGAATAGACATTATTATGATGAAATACACATTGAGCTTATAAAAAAAAAGAAGGTACCTTCTTCTTCTTTCTCTTGTCCTTTCTCAGTTTCCATATGTTCATCTTCTTTCTCTTTTTCTCCTTTATCCATCTCTTTCTCTGTCTCCTCTGGTTCATTATCCTAATTTATACTAAAAGTTGCGGATGCGGAGGATCGATTACATACATTCGTTGGCAATGGATTTGTTGACAATGGATCTGTTGGCGATGCGGTTGATGGCGATGCGGCTGCTGGAGTAGTTTCAACCACTTTTTCAGATTCTGAATCACTTACATTATACCTAGTAATTCGCTTTGCTGCCTCCTTAGTACGTATTTCTGCAACATCCACAACAAATAAATTCCATAATTTCATAACCAAAATCCAAAATGAAACAAATCTATTCCAAAATCCATTCAATTGCAATCGGAAAATGAAAAAGATATGTTGTGTGGTTTCTAGTTTAGTTTTGTATACATTCAATTCCAACATATTACTAATACCCAAAACCCATTCATTTCAAATCGAATTCCCGAATTTCAGAAAAAAATCCATAACCCATTCACATAAACAAACTCATTCGATCGTCCCTCTTTAATCTACCAACCCAAAACCTATGAAATCTTCCAAATAAACACTTGTCCTTTGCTGAGATGCAAAGAGAAAAAGAAGATGAAAAATCAGTTTTAGGGATTGCTTTCTTTCAATTTTGAGAAAAAGATAACAGCTGAGTTCATGATAGTTACCTTAAGAAGATTCGAAAGTGCAAATCGACAACAACAACGACACGGCGAAGTACGACGGTTTGTCTTTTCTCTCTCGGATTCGAACTCGAACCAAAGAGCCATGGAAGGAGATTTCGCGAAGGATTGAATGACGGCGAAAGAGATGAGTATTGCAAAGACGAAGATTCCGGTGACGTTGTAAGTTCGATTGTCCTTTTTCTCGGATGGATTCGAAAGAGAAATAAGAGGAAAGGAGAAGAAAAAAAGTTAGGGATTTGGAAGTGATTTGGGGGAAAATGTCGTGGAAGAGAGGAGGGAGGAGGGAGTTGTAGTAAGGGTAATTCCGTCTTTTACTCATTTTTTATTTAAAATTAAATCAAAACATATAAGAAAATTAGAAAGGGGACATATAGGATTAAAATTCAAGTTGTTAGGGCATTAGAGGTTAAAGTCCCTTTAGTGAATGGTATAATTGTGATATTATGTTTCTTCTTCTTCGACTTTCCTCCCTCTGCAAACATAATCCACATCCACCATTAATATATATAACTGCAGAAAAATCCCAAATTATTCAAAATCTTGGTTATACTGATACAAAAAAATCACCGATTCCCAAAATTCACTAACTTGTAACTTCCAATGAATCAAATCAAATTGAACATCGAATCAGCAAGATCTACCAAATCCACTGATTGTAGCTAAATCAATTGCATCTTCAGATTAAACACACTGGATTCTTTTGATTCAAGTCGCATCATAATCGAATATCAAAACCACCGAAATCCACTCAATTCACTGACACTAATCCCCATCCCCCAAAGCACTGTACAGCGAAAACTAATTGCATCTTCCTAACATCAATGAAACTGGAAATCTCATATCGTCAAACTAAGAATCGTAAGAGAAATCGAAGAAAGCTTACACAAAACCAAATATATACGCAGCCAAATTGATCAACAACTCCAAATGACTCAGTTCCTACGAAACTCTCTCTTCCGCCAACCAAAACCGAATCTACCACCGCCGCAGGCGCGTCTCTCATCTCCGTTTCGTTCGAAAGGTCAATATTGGAGAAATCGGCGTCAGATCTAATCTATTTATCTTCGGATTTTCGAATCCATTCAAGGGCCTCGATCCCGTTGAGAGTAGAGCGAGATGCGAGAGAGATTGATGAGAGAGTATAGAATTTTGGGGTTTCCAAATTCTCTTATGATACAAGGATAATTTCGTCATTTACCCATTAGAGTGTGGCATAATTGGAAAAGTACATTCAAGCGTGGCATAATTGATTAATCCACTTTGGTTTGTGGCATTATTGCAATTGCCCTATGTTTAATCAAAAGATTTATTTTTATTAAATCTATGCACAAGATATATATTTTTATACATTTTAGATATTAACAATATTATGGTTTGTCATACATATTTAAATGTTAAAAAATATAATATAAATTAAAATCGATTAATCTATTTAATATTTAATCCCGTGCTTTGGCACGAGTCAAAATCTAGTCTCATGTAATTACCAAATTACCAAACTTTTCGTTTATTGATATATATTTCTTTATACTATAAAAAAGACCATAGTTAAGTAAACATCATTAACCAAATATTATACTTTGCAGTTTTTTTTTTTTGAAAATTACTTTGAAGATTAATATGTAACACTTTACATTTGATATAAAGATATATTCTCTTCTATATCAAATATTGGAACACAAAAATAAAAACACAAAAATATTCTTTTCCTTAGAAATATATCTCATGGGTTCACATTTTTTCTGTCACAGATTTAAAAAAAATTATAGTTGGATTATTAAATATTAAGTTAACTTTTTACTCGTAGAGATCATCAATTTGTTTTATGAGTTTGTAGTGTTTTGTGTGTTTTCAAGAAATATAACAAACTTAGAAGATAATTTACAATTAAAAGATTTTTCTTAACATACTTTCAATTTATCGTCGTATAAGTGTCTTAGTTTTATTCAAAAACTAGCATTATTTCAACCTACATTGTTATTCAATTATAAATGACAATGAATATAAACCTAAAGTTTAGTCAAAAATATACCTTGAATACTATTGATGGAAAGAGATTCATGCAAAATAAACGGTGTTTGACTAAAACAAAATACAAAACAAATAGTATTATCCCATCTTAAGGTCTTTTGCTGTTATGGCACATGCACTTTAAATATTACTGTTTTTTTTTGTTTTTTAACATCAATGGTCAATTACCTTTTTACATATTTCTTAAATTTGGATATATAATTGGTACGAAATATTTAAATGTTCGTTAACTTAGTTAAATTTTTCTGTGATTTGGTAAGTTATTAATTTACTTGTTTATATAAAGTATTTACAAACTGGACATAAATTAAATGAATATTTGAATTTTATTTGACAAATAAGCATAAAAATTAATTGACTATCTAAAAAAAATGTAAAAATGAGAAAAGAGAAAATAATTAAATATGGAGAATATATATTTATTTGTCTAGGTTCAAACAGTTCTAGAATTGAAAAAGCTAAGACATGGTTTGATTTTTCTTTTTCCTTTTTCAGTTTAATTTATGAGATTTGAATTTGATTGTTTGATAAGATTTCGCTATGGTCACGGGGTCAGGGAGTAATAGTGTTGACAAATGCAAAACAATTCATAATAAATTCAACGTCAAATCTCTTAATGATAGTAGAAATGAGATTGTCTATAATTTTTTGATCTGTATTGAACCATTAGTCAGTAAGGATGAAGATCGTACCCTTGTCACGCTTCGATGTGGTCATTGATTTCATCTTGATAATTTGTTTTTTACAAAAATTGTGCTGAAACAAGCCGAATTGTTTCATTTAATTTCATTCAAATGGGACTTCTTTTAGAAAGAAAAAAAATATTGTTTTCATTGACTTGATCGTATTGATTTGAATATTATTGGCCTACCTCATATCTCGATTCGTTTGCAGAAATGTGACTCCTTGATATCACTAGTCTTGTATTTTTATTTAATTTTGTGTATGATTAGTTTGTAGCT
Source organism: Arabis alpina (assembly GCA_900128785.1). Lineage (NCBI taxonomy): Eukaryota > Viridiplantae > Streptophyta > Magnoliopsida > Brassicales > Brassicaceae > Arabis > Arabis alpina. Next base: position 20,896,838 of record LT669793.1, read on the forward strand.
TGCTCGTAGCCTTGACCAAATTACTAGTCATTCAAATCTTCGTGTATGATTTATATTAAATTATGTATATATATAGTTTAGTCGAGCAGTCCTAAGTGATCTGATTTTATTTAGCAAATACTATGAGATAGCTTTTAGCCAAAGTTATTTTGTATGTTACCATAGACCACATACAAAAAATCAAAAAAATTTAGTTGATAAATTCATAATAAAACACAATTTAACTACTAATAAAACAATTTACAGAATATAAATGGTTAAAAACAATAAAAAATTAATTAATTCTCTACTAAAATTTGAAAATGTAATATAGTTTGAAACAATTTGTTTCTCCTAAAACATCATATTTTTTATATAACTCGGGTTATCCGGTTCAACGGACACCATGAGCTCCAAGTTAGGTCGGTTCTCGGTTCAACAGGCCTTGAGATCCGACTAATCCCGGGATCAGGAGGGGCCATGTGAATGCTCTAGTAGCCAATTAGAAATGAGTAGATAATTCCGCGCTTGAGGAAAATTGATCCCTAGTCTGGACCAACAGGGCAACTCTTCCTCAAGTGGGAACCACTAGACCACGACCACTTGGTTCCTAAAATATCACTTACTATGAAGTGAAAGAAATATATAGCAGTTATTATTTTATGATATTAACAGGACCATATATTTGTATTGAACTTTTGAAAAAATTATTATTTTATTATCTAATGGATTTGCGTCAAATTTTACATTAACCCGACTTGGACCGACAAAATTTATTAATTTATCGAGTTCGAGTATTACTTTATTCAGTTTCTTCTGTAGTTTCCTTCTTGTTTGACCTAAGTGCTGCTTTTATAATTTTACATACTCAAAAATATTCACTTAATCATCAATAATTTACGTTTTATATTTGGAGCAAACATAATCAATTGGTAAATATTTTTATTATATTTTTTGTTACAACAACTAATTTATAATTATGAATTTGTAGAGTTAGGTAATCTTTTTTAAATATTTTGAGAGAAAAAATAGAACATTTGGAAAAATACCCTATTTGAATTTAAAAATTTGAGAAATATCCTCTTTTAATTTATTTTTGGAAACTACACTTTCTGAAATTAAAATTTATTAAAATATCCTTTATATAGAAAAATATTATAATTGAATATAGAAATGTTTTTAAATTGACAACAAGTTATTTATAAAAAAAAAATTGAATCTCCATTATTACTTTCTTAAATAATTATTATAAAACAATCCAATATGTTTATCATTTAGAAAAAAAATTTTCTTATGTATTAAAAAAATTGAACCAATCAAATTAAAAAAAAACTAAATGATTACTTTTATCAAACATATGAAGATCGTATACATAAACTTGAATTATTAAAAACATCAAATATATGAAGATCATATGATGGTCAAATGATCAAATATGCTTTGTGAAAACATAAAATGAGAATAAATGAACATGATGTTTTTTATTAGTGATTTTGTTTAGTTTTGTGAAAACATAAATATTTTAATCTCAACAGATTTTGTAAGAATTTAAAATATTAAAATAAAATAAAATAAATTATCTTAGATTTATTTGTTGTATATTTTTGTAAATGGTGTAATTTTAAACATGGATTCGTGTTATTTAATTTATCGTAAATGTAATTTTAAAATTCAAATGGGAATTAAAAAGTATTATCATATCAGAAAATAGTTAATTTTCAAAAAATATTAGAATAAGGGTATTTTTCAAAATTGTAAACCTAAATAGTGTATTTTCAAAAAACCCATAAAAAAAACACAAATTAGCGTGTGTGAGAATATATGTAAGTGGAAGCAACATTGGCCAAATGTCTTAAAATTAGCAAGATCAGTTTATTTAACTAATCAGACCGTATAAAAATATAAAAACAAACCAGAAAGATAGATTTGAAACATTAGGTTTGATGATTTTTGTTAGGCATGTTAATTGTGGATTAATCGTTAGGCAACTATGGTAGAGGTTATGTAAAGATATTTAAGGTATCAAAAGATAATATCTAATATCCCACCAAACATCTCCCATGCCCGACAACCGAGAAAAAGCAAAACCCTAAATCCGCCACCGCACATCGTTTCGACGACTCGGCCACCGCCGCAAGTCGTCGGGTCTCTTTTCATTGACGAGGGCTTCTACTTCTCTCGACTCCTTCTCTCTCATCTATTTGTCATGATGACCCTTCTTTTAATGACCTTCGCTTAGGCCGCGCCTCGGCAAAGACCCGTTACAAAGGCCGGATCAGTTTTGTTGAGGTTTTGTCTGAAACCTAGCTAAGAACATCGGTGACTAAGCTAGGTACTTGCTTGGTTGGTGAATCACCAGCCTTGTCTTCGGAGGCAGAAATGTCAGTAACCTTCGGACGAAGAAAAGTCAATTACCCTCGGACGAAGAAACTCCAATTACCCTTGGACGAAGAAACGTCCAAAGCTGCTCGGGATTTAATCTGATCGGGATTGACCAAGCACGACAAATATCGTAAGAACGAGGTGTCGCGCCATGTGCAACGAGTCAATGGTAAGCATGATAAATCTCGTAAACACGAGGTGTCGTGACCATGTGCGACGAGTCAGCGGAAGCACGACAAATTCGTAGGCACAACAAATTAGAAGCACGACAAACCCGTAAGCACGAGGTGTCGTGACCGTGTGCAACGAGTCATCAGTAAGCACAACAAATCTGAAGCACGACAAATCTGCAAGCACAACAAAGTCTTGCTGACTCAGCTACCTAACTACCTGCCCACTTAAGCTTATATATAGAACCTAAGAACCTTCCTTTTTCTTCATAGAAAACATTTTGAACCTCTGCTAAAATCACCTAAAAAAACCGATTCTCTGTCCATATTTTTGGATCCAATCCGTTCTACAGTCTTAAACCCTCGCGTAGTTCAAGATTAGTCGATAACCTAGCCGAATTTCTAGCCGTTTTTAGTGAAGGAAGATCCATTCTCGAACCTAGTTCGAATCCAAGTCCTAACCATTATAAAAGTAAAGGTGAGTTTGGATGATTGATGCATGAAGTGGTTATGCGAATACCCTATAATCGTAATAGTTGTTTGATATTTGCTTGAGGTTCGTTTGATTGATTTGATAATTTTGCTAAGTGCTTTTATTGTATATGTTAAGTACTTATACATATTTTGACTGAGTGATGTTGTGGCGTGGTTGGTTGAAACCCAACGGCCGTGTGCATGTAGTGGGTGTATTAGTACTTTTGGGACTCCTTACTGTTGTAAGATAAGAAGACTTGGTTCGGGGGTTAGTCACCTTTGGCCAAGTGTTGCACGACGGTGTAGCCCAGATAGCCATGTTGAGAGAGAACTTGAATAGTGATGTTCTATATTCACAGGGTCTTTGTGACTGTGGCGTAGGTGTTCGCTTGGTCCAAAAGGATGTATCTAATACGTATGGGGCCTAGGATTTGTTGAGTTGTATTGTTATCTTTTCCGCATGTGCATTCTCTGATTGTTGATGTGATTGCCTGTTGATTGTTCTTTTGGTTTGGGTGGGATTTTTTAATGCATGTTAGGGGGGCAAGCTCACTGAGTAATTCTAGATTACTCATCCCATTCTTTTTGCAGGCAGCCATAGAGAAAAGCCTTAGAAGAGTTCGAAACGTTAGGACCATCGGAGTAGTTTGGTTGTCTTTTGTAAAACTTGGTTTTTGTATATAAGGTATGTAATGTTATTTTGCCAGTAGGCCTTGTCCGAACCTAAAATCTTTTGTAATGTTTTCATGTATAATATGATGAATAAAGAAAGTTTTTGTTAAAATTTGGTGAGTGTACAATGGTATAAATCTTGTCTGAATTAACATAACTCGAGAGCATGAAACGAGTTGAAAAGTCGTGGACCATGCTTGAGAGGAACATGATTCTATGAATGGATTGACCTTGGTTCTAGATTTGTTATGGAATTTGGATCGTACCATTTATGGACATCATATTGTGACACTTTTGGACCGGTCTTGTCCTAGAACGGTTCAGGGGTGTTACCCTTCTTGTAGCAGGTTCGAAAAACATCAGAGAAAGTATTGCGTCAATAGCCATAGCCATTGATCTAGAAATTGATTTGGCTGAGAATCATGAAACCCATTTTGTCCCTTCCCTTAGAGCTTGGTCGAAGATAATGGACCATTTCGTTTTTCTTGGGCAGCGAAGATGAATCCAAAACTTCAAAATCTTCACCGTGCAAAACTTCTAATCATGTCTTCCTACCGTGCCTTGAGAACCAGTAGATAGTACATGATTGGCCGATGGTGAGGCGTCGTTCATCCGGTTGCAAATCTAATTTGGGGTATGAGACGTAAGATCTTTATCCATAAATTAGGTGAATTATCATTCATGTTTCACATTCTTGATGCTTCCACTAGAGCATGTGTGCTACAACGTGGTCATTGTCATGTTGATGAATGCTTACTCTTTGTTGCTCATCGGACTCCGAAGGCGTCTTTAGTAATGCTTGAAATCACCTATGTTGTAACTTGGGTAACTCTGAAAAATATTCCAACTCGTTTGTATTTTTATGAAGGGATTAGCTGGATAGGTTCAGGGTTAGGTAAACCGGTGCTCACTGAAAAACCTAGGCTAGACCCAACCTTGATAAGAGAAGCCAAGATATTAGTTGAGGTTGAATTAGTGATATGCTCAAATTTACCCTGAGCTACTCTCTCAAATTACGAGATCGTATGAAACGACCCGACCCGTTTTTTTTTTTAATTAAACCTTAGACTCAGGTTAACGTTCCCATAAACACTAACTCTCAACGTCTAAGTATACACAAGCAATAACCAGCAGATAACAGTAACCAAAACAATCCAATTTATTAAATAACTAAACCAATCAGTTCAACAACAATAACTGATTCAACAAGTTCCAAAACTAACCAACAACCTAGTCAGTTCTAACCACAATAAATGAAGCAACACCAAACACGAGACCCTAGATCATCTCCCTCTTCGTAGCCGTGATTTCACGATCACAATTTGCCTTTACCTGCATCACATGGAAAAAAGGGATGCGTGAGTATTATCATAAATACCCAGTGAGAAGGTCATCCCATCTACGACTGCGCACTCAGACACAATGGACAGCTCAAGCAAACATACAACGCACAACACAAGCAAACAACACACGGCTCAACACAGCCAAACAGACAGGCTGTCGATCGACACTACCACTAGGTGTCGATCGACACCTTCTGAACTGGATGGTCGATCGACACTACCACTAGGTGTCGATCAACGCCCTCAGAACTTGATTATCGTTCGACACACCTTAGGTGTGTCGTTCAACAGCCTTCGTACGTGTCTGTCGTTCGACACAACTCGTGTGTGTCGTTCGACAGGCCCTTGGCAGAATCTTGGGAAATCGATCATAATCCTCTCAGATCGATTCCTCCTCTGCGTCAGCATGAAAACCAGCACAAAAGAACAATCACAAAACAACAACCGACATACCTATCAATCAATCACCACACGATCAATCAACTCGTTCCAACCTATCACCAAACAACCCTAACGATCTATCGACCCATAAGTCATGGTCACGCACTCACCTTAGGTTTTTGGATAGAAACTGATGGAATTGAGGCTAGAAACGAAATCAGCTACAACCACCACGAAAATCTACTCCAAAACAACCAAGAACGAACCCTGCCTCACAAAAATCACAGGAACCAAGAGAAACTCCTCTCAAACTCTTTTCCACTGATTTTGGGACTTTCTTTCGATCAAAATGCGGCCAAAAAGCCTTAAATATGAAACCCTAGGTTTCCCCCAAACCGGCCCGGTCCAACCGAACGATTAAAAATCGAACTAGAAAACCAACCAATTAAGGCCATGTCGATCGACACACACAACCTGTGTCGATTGACACCACCTTCAAAACCCTGTCGATCGACAGCCCCTTCGCACAACCGGCCTCGAATCCTCAAACACATCCCACGTGGCTAACCTCCTGGCCAACCTGCCAGTAACACCGGAGACTATATCTCCCAGACCCTCTCGAGGCTCACATCCGTCCTATGCATATAGACCCGTCTCAAACATTGATCGCTCATAGCTCATAACCCCACCCTCTAACTCTCGAGATCGTCACCCCTCAAGCCCTCGGTGCCTCGTATCAACCCACCTTGGTCCACGCAGTCCTGACGGTGTTTGATACCAACTATCTCCATACCCCTCGAACTTTCAGAACACATAGTCCATCAAGCTCTCGGTATGTAGGGAACCCACACATCCCCTAGAGAGACACAACTCTCAAAGATCTGCCAGAGATCACAATCTCCAAAAAATATCTCCATACCCTCACGTCCCCAGTCCGCGCAGTCCTGGCAAACGATCGGTATGTAGGGAACCCACACATCCCCTGGAGAGACAGAACTCTCAAAGATCTGCCAAAGATCAACATCTCCAAGAAAGAACCACAGTCTCTCTCTGAGCTATGCGAGGATCAACATCCCCGTACGAAATTAATTTTAGACGTCTATAATGCACCTCTGACCGGAACTACCTCCAAAGGTCTCAGCATGATACTCCCAACCCGGAATACCATCATAAACATGATCATCACAGATCACCTGGACCATCTCTCTCACCGGATGTCCCTGCAGAGTCTCTCCGGAACTAGACAATTCTACCCACCGTAAAACTTCTATTCCGAGACTCTCTCACACATACACACACAAGCTCGTTAGAGTTCCACCGAAACTGGCAAGTTCTATTCACAATAAAACTTCCATCTCGAGGTTCTCTAACCACAAACACATGACTATCAAGTCAAAAACATAAGAATACACATCTTATTAAACTGGAAGATGTCATAATCATTACAACTCAAATACAAATACATAATATACAACCACAAACCTCACCACACACGGTGCCTACAACACAAAAACTGAAACTGGAAACCACAAAGAAAAACGAATTCACTCTTCGGCTTGCTTCTCGAACCACTTCTTGAACTTCGTTTTCATCTTTGCCTCTGGTTCCCAAGTCTCCTCCTGAACACCGTCACAGTCCCACAAGACTCTCAACAACGGCACTCTCTTCCGGCACAGAACCTTGATACTCCTCTCAAGGATCCTAACCGGCCTCATCCCAATAGTCAGATTAGGCTGAAGATCTGCAGGAATCATCACTACTACCTCCTTTGATGCATGCAAACATCTCTTGAGCTTCGAAACATGAAACACATGATGGAACTTTTCCACGATCGGAGGCAGCTCCAACCGATAAGCAACTGGTCCCACACGCTCCACAACCCGGAATGGACCCATGTACCTCGTACTCAGCTTATCCTCGGATATGAACCTGTTCAGACCCCGCATCATAGCTATCTTGAGATACACTCGATCTCCGACTGCAAACTCCAACTCTTTTCTCCTCCTATCGACATAACTCTTATGCCGATCCTGAGCCTCCTTCATGTTCAGCTTCACAACATGGATCTTCTCCGTCGTCTCCTGAACAAAATCAGCACCATAGATGCTTCTCTCCCCTACTTGGGTAAAACATAGCGGTGTACGACATGGTCTCCCATACAACGCCTCGAAAGGAGCCATACCAATACTCGCCTGAAAACTGTTATTATAAGCGAACTCCACCAAACTCAAGTGATCCGCCCAATGACCACCCCAAACCGGCACACACATCCTCAATAGATCCTCAAGTGTCTGAATCGTCCTTTCGGACTGCCCATCCGTCTAAGGATGATTACTTGTACTCATATGCACCTTAGTGCCCATCTCAGCCTGAAAGGCTCTCCAGAACACTGAAGCAAACCTCAGATCTCTATCCGACACAATGCTCGCTGGCACACCATGCAACCTCACAATCTCTTTCACATACTTCTTAGGCAAGACCTCAGCTCCATCTGTCTTCTTAATGGCCAGAAAATGTGTTGACTTAGTCAGTCGATCATCAATCACCCAAAAAGCGTCATAGGTCCGAGAAACCGGCAACCCTACCACGAAATCCATGGTAATCATGTCTCACTTCCACTCTGGATTGGGTTAACTCTGCAATAAGCCACTCGGAACCTGATGCTCAGGCTTCACCACCTGACAAACATTGCAAGCTGCAACCCAATCCACCACATCTCTCTTCATCCTGACCCAATGATAATACTGTTTCAAATCATGATACATCTTAGTCGCTCCCGGATGAATCGAGAACTTGCTCGCATGAGCCTCTCTCAGAATCTCCTGCCTCAAGTCCTCATCCTTAGGCACACAGACTCGTCCATGCACTAAGATAGTCCCGTTAGCAGAAACCTGATACTCAGAACCAGCAGCCTTAGAGAGATCAACCAACACCTGATCCTTCTCCTGAGCTACTCGGATCCTCCTCAAAATATCCGCCTGATAAGCTGCCGCTAACCCCAATGGCTCCTCCGAAGTAACTCACAACCTCAAAGTACTAAGCATGCCCACAAGACTCTCCACATCCCACTCCTGAGATGAATCATACCGCCTCCGACTAAGAGCATCTGCCACAGTGTTAGCCTTACCAGGATGGTAAACAATGTCCAGGTCATAATCGGCCAACAACTCCGACCATCGCCTCTGTCGTACATTCAAATTCTGCTGAGTAAAAATGTACTTCAGATTATGATGAAGTGAACACCTGAACCCTTCCACCATACAGATAAGGCCTCCAGATCTTCAACGCAAAGATCACTACAGCCAACTCCAAGTCATGAACAGGATAATTGCCCTCGTGCTTCCTCAACTGCCTCGAAGCATAAGCAATCACCTTACCATGCTGCATCAACACACAACCCAAACCAATTCCCGAAGCATCTGTATACACCACATATGGCTCACCCGGCTCAAGCAACGCCAATACTAGTGTACTAGTCAACATCGTCTTCAGCTTCGCAAAACTCAGCTCACAATCAGCAGACCACACGAAAGGAACATCCTTTCCTGTTAGCTTCGTCATAGACTCAGCCATACTCGCAAAACCTTTGACGAATCTCTGATAATAACCTGGCAACCCAAGAAAACTCCTGATCTCAGTAGCATTTCTCGGTCTAGGCCAATCTCGGATAGACTGAATCTTTGCCGGATCCACATAAACTCCCTCTGCAGAAACGATGTGACCCAGAAATCCCCCATCTCTCTCTGCTAGAAACTACACTTGCTCAACTTAGCAAACAACTTATGTTCCCGCAACTTCTCAAGGACTTTCCTCAGATGTACGTCATGGTCCTCAAGACTCTTCGAATACAACAAAATGTCATCGATGAAGAAAGTCACGAACTCATCCAGATACTCTTGGAAAACTCCTTTCATCAACCTCATAAATGCCGCCGGTGTATTCGTCAACCCGAATGGCATGACTACAAACTCAAAATGCCCATACCGAGTCGTGAAAGCCGTCTTCGTGAAATTTGCCACGTCGATAGGAATCTGGTGGTAACCGGATGCCAAGTCAATCTTGGGGAACCAAGTAGCCCCTCTCAACTGATCCAACAACTCATCAATTCTCGGAAGATGATACTTGTTCTTCATAGTGACTCGGTTAAGCCCTCGATAATCGATGCACAGCCGGAAACTACCATCTTTCTTCTTTACAAACAACACCGGTGCTACCCACGGTGAAGTACTCGGTCGAATAAAACCCTTCTCCAATAAATCCTCCAACTGCTTCTTTAGTTCTGCCAGCTCTGCTGGAGCCATCCGATAAGGTGCCTTAGACAACGGCGTTGTTCCGGGCTCTAACTCAATCGTGAAAGGATCAGACCGAGACGGCGATAATCCCTGCAACACCTGAAAAACATCCTCGAAATCCCGAACAACTCGAATATCTCTCACAACAACCCCACCAACAGCCTCCAGCATTACAATCGTGGCCAAGTAAGCCTCGCAACCACTCTCAATCATCGCCTCAGCCTGGACAAGTGAGATCACGAGACTACCTGAAGTCGGTCTCACTCCCTGATAAACCAACCTACCACCATCACGTTCGAATACCATTTGACCCCGGTGACAATCCAAATGAACTTTGTACCGATTCAACCAATCCATACATAGGATAACATCGTACAACTCTACCGGACTAATCACCAAGTCCGCTGGCATCAACTCGCCAGCCACCAGAATATCCACATCTTTCACCCGGCCATGAGTAGCCAGAAATTCTCCTCCAGCAACCATAACCGGTCCAGTCCGCTCACCAACGTCACTCCGTATAGCACTCCTCTCAACATGATCCAAAGTAATGAAGCAATTCGATGATCCAGAATCAAACAACATGTGGGACTCATACCCGCCCACAAACAAGGTCCCTACACAAATCTCATGTGCTAAGAAACCTATCTTTCTATCACAAGGTAAACAATCCAAAACAAACACACAAAAATTCTACACTAGTGAATTTACAAAGTCTGAATTAGAGAGTTTACCTGTGATCGGCCTCAAGCTCGGCTCACCCGGCGCAACAGCCGGCGGACGCTGCATCGCCACAATCTGCTCCACAGGCTACACTGTCCCATAATGAGCCAATGGCTGCACAACTGGCACTGCCATCTGCTGCAACTAAGGACAGTTCAGCCTGAAGTGCCCCGGCTCTCCACACTGATAACAAGTCCGAGCCGCTCGAGCCTCGCCCTGCTTAGGGCAACTCGCCCTCTTGTGGTCCAAACTCCCACAACCAAAGCACCCTCGGCCACTCTGACCCGATCTCGAAGTGTCTTCCCACTTCCTCTTCTGTCCCTGCGCAGGTTTGCCGCCTTTGCTAGGACCCACCTGCTGCACCTGCTGCTGAGGCCTCCTAGGCTGGACAGCTGGGACAACTACCGCAGCATGCTCCCTCAGGTCCTCCTCAAGTCTGGTCGAAGTCCCCTCACGAACCTCCGAATCTGAGCCTGCTCATCCTCCAGACTCCTACCAGCATAACCCAAGAGTCGGTTAAACTCCACGTCATACTCTCGAACCGACATCGCGCCCTGAGTCAACTCCAAGAACCTTGCCTCGAGCCTATCCAATGCCTCCTGAGGGAAGAACTTGGCATTAAACTCTGCCACAAAGTGTGCCCAAGATATCACCGTCCCAGCACGTCTTGCTGCAACACCCCTCCACCAGAGATGTGCATCACCGTCCAAATAATGGACTGCCACATCAACCATGTATCCCTCTGGACACTTGATCGAGCAAAAATTACGCTCCAACCTCATCCTCCAATCATCAACCTCCTCCGGCTTAACACCTCCTGCAAAAGAATCCGTACCAATCCTCTGCATCTGTTCCATCATCCGAATAAACGACGAAACCTCCTCAGCAACCGCAGCCCTCGACTGCACCTCTGCCACTTGTGGCAACACTGGAGCCTGTACTGGCACCGCACCCGATAACCGCTTCAACAACTGCCTCAATAGATCAGCCAGACGATCATCACCAGCCTGGGCTACACCTACGGCCGCAACCGCACCCCCAGCTGCGCCAACACCACCAGCACCACCAGCCTCAACAGGACCCAAACCAGCCCTAATAGGACCCAAAACCCACACTGGCAGTCACACAGGCAGTTTGACCATCATGCAAAGTCTGCTGAACTGTCACAGGCCCGCGTGGAACTCTGAGCCTCACTCAAGACTGGCTCATCCACAGGTCCACGACCTCTGCCTCGGTCTCCACGGCCTCCACGTCCACGCCCTCTAGCCATCTCACTACACTTAATAAAGTACCCAACTAAGCACTAGAAAGACCAACAAACAACACAAAACACACTTACCGTGGAATCTCATTGAAGGAAGATAATCTAGAACCTCCAAACCCACAGAATTGCAAATTTACCAAGTTACAATTCTAACAGTTCTGACCCGTCCTAAAACTGTAAGGGCTCTAATACCAAACTGAAACGATCCGACCCGTTTTTTTTTAATTAAACCTTAGACTCAGGTTAACGTTCTCATAAACGGTAACCCTCAACGTCTATGCAAACACAAGCAATAACCAGCGGCTCAACACAGCCAAAGAGAGAGGCTGTCGATCGACACTACCACTAGGTGTCGATCGACACCCTCAGAACTTGACTATCGTTCGACACACAAACTTGACTATCGTTCAACACACCTCAGGTGTGTCGTTCGACAACCTTCGTACTAGTATGTCGTTCGACACACCTCGTGTGTGTCGTTCGACAGGCCCTTGGCAAAATCGTGGAAAATCGATCATAATCCTCTCGGATCGATTCTTCCTCTGCGTCAGCACGAAAACCTGCACAAAACAACAATCACAAAACAACAACCGACATACACAGCCTCAATCAATCACCACAAGATCAATCAACTCGTTCCAACCTCTCACCAAGCAACCCTAACGATCCATCGACCCAGAAGCCATGGTCACGCACCTTAGGTTTTTGGATAGAAACTGATGTTGTGGCTAGAAACGAAATCAGCTACAACCACCACAAAAATCTACTCAAAAACAACCAAGAACGAACGCTGTCTCACAAAAATCAAAGGAACCAAGAGAAACTCCTCTCAAACTCTTTTCCACTGATTTTGAGACTTTCTTTCGATTAGAATGCGGCCAGAAGCCTTAAATATGAAACTCTAGGTTTCCTCCAAACCGGCCTGGTCCAACCGAACGATTAAAAATCGAACGAGAAAACCGACTAATTAAGGCCCTGTCGATCGACACACACAACCTGTGTCGATCGACACCACCTTCAAAGCCCTGTCGATCAACATACCCCACGTGTGTCGATCGACAGCTCCTTCGCACAACTGGCCTTTAGCCCCAAAACACACCATGTCGATCGACACACCATGTCGATCGACACACCCTCCATTTTCCTCAAAATTGTTTCACGGGTGTCACATTGTATGCAGTAGGGATCAGACACATGGAATCATTGTCACACAATACAATTCTAACTTCGAATTAAGGTAAGTGAATAATGTATGAATGAATGCAAAAATCAATGTAAAAAAACAAAGTGTGGTGTGTGATTTAACTTCAATTGGACAAAGAGTTAGTCCTTTGGAAATTCTCACGCAAAACTAAATTGTAGATTTAAAGACGTTAGGATTTTATTGAAGATTCGTTCTCGAACGTGAAACTCTAATGTATAATTAAACGACTTCCGTTGAATTAATTATCCATGCATAAACCCTAGAAAACCAAATTTCTTTGTGAATTCAAACAATTTAAGCAAGCATTAAAGTTCAGGTTTCAATTGTTGACAAAATCCCTAAACTAAATTCCTTTGTGAATAAGAGATTTTGCTCACCTAAGATTCGATTCAGGTTACCAATTGATGTTTCCGCTTCTAATTGAATCAACCTAGGATGTCTAATTCAGGGTGATTAATCTTAGATCAGAATTAAAACAATCTAGATGAAGAACCATAAGATAATCCTAACATGATTTCAATTCTAACAATTCATCTTAAATCATTTGAAAAACCTTAAACCTAACAAGCAAACTACTCATACATGGATGCAAAAAAACATGATGACTGAATAATACTGCATTAATAAGAGATTAAGAAAGAGATACAGAAGAGTTCGAAGGAATCTCAAAGGTCTGAAACAACTTGTCTCCCTAAGCTCTCAAAAGTCTGAAATCTCTCTAAGTCTTAAATTGAAGATAAGATACTTAAAACCTAAAAGAAAACTCAATATATAAAGGGGAAATTTGTGATGGGGCTTAATTTGTAAATTTCTGGAACTTCTGGGGCAAAAAAAGAAATCTTAAAGCTTGATAAATCACGATTTCCTTCTTCGTGTGGAGTTGGTGTCTGGTGTCGATCGACACCAATATCTGACGGCACTTCTGAATCTGTCTTAGCAACTTCAGCGCCTCTTTCCACAATGCTCCATAATCTCCATTCTCCAATTAAGGTCGACACGTACACAAACCTGCAAATACTTTAAAACACTAAAAAAACACCGAAAAGACTCGATAAAACGGACTTATATCATGGTAAAAAAACCGGTAAAAACCATGATATATCAACTCCCCTAGACTTAGTTGTTGCTTGCCCTCAAGCAAACTAGAGACTAAAAATAGAGTCGAGGTTTGTAAATCACGGAAACTCACTTATCATTGGAAACATATCTTTTGTCCCCTTGACCCTTCCGCCATATATAAACAACCATCATAGGTTGGGACTCAAATCTTAGCCTGCAAAGATTTCAATTTCACACTCTCCTAACTGTCGCACACTCGACCAAAGTAATATGGAATCTCTCTAATGATATCACCCAAGTAAAAGGCTAGGTGTGGAAGAGCTTTTGGTGTTTAGTGGATTTAAACATGTTTAGGATTATCAGATGATATTTGGTGGATGTAGACATTATGCAAAATCGCAAGAGAGAGAATGGTCTAGTTGATGCCCACATTTTCTTATTCACTTGCGCACTCTCCTCCAAATAAGGTTTTGATCCATACACTTCACTCCATCCATTTGATTTTTTTGGACTTTTTAAAACTGGAGACCTTTTGAAAAACGATCATTCCCTTTCCTTCTATTGGTTTTTCGTTTTTTTTTTTACTGGCGAAGGGGAATGATCTACATATATAAGATGTCTCGAAAATTACCATGACAATTGTGTGAATCTCAAGGAATGCCAAGCTTGTTGTGAATCTTCATGTACTCCTACAAATGTCTGTTCCTGTACAATCTTGTGAATGAAAAACTTTGTCGGTCCCTTCTCTGACGTTTTTACACATGCCTGCATATAAGTCAAAGGGAAAAGAAGAATGCGTGAGGTTCGAATGAAGGTAAAGGTTAAGGGTTAGATACCAACTAAAGATGAGCTGGCCATTCAGGATGAACATGTACTATCATCTTGTTTTAAATTCGCTCCTTCCAAAGGCTTTGTCGCAACAACTATAAGTCGCATAAACTAAGCGTTTGTTACTACAAAAGGTCATCGTTCCCTACAAGTTTTGACTCAATAATACGACTCTTGACACACAAAAACAAAAATTGTTGTTAGCAACTACCTCCCCCAAACTTTAACAACACTGTCCCCAGTGTTATTAAGCCTAAAATTGGTAGAATAAAAGAAAAAGAAAAATGAATTCCATGACAGAGTCAAGAAGAATACCTATTTGTGTAGTGTGTCGATCGACACACCTGCCTGAAAAACAATCGTGGCTTTGAAGCTTTTGTCAAATGAGCATTCCAATAGTTAGACTGTTAGATCGCAACAACTATAAGTTGCATAAACTAAGCGTTTGTTCCTACGAAAGGTCGTCGTTCCCTACAAGTTTTAACTCAATAAAACGACTCTTGACACAAAAAAACACAAATTGTTGTTAGCAACTACCTCCGCCAAACGTAAACAACATTGTCACCAGTGTTATTAGGCCTGAAATTGGTAGAATAAAAGAAAAAGAAAATGAATTTCATGAAAAAGTCAAGACGAATACCTATTTGTGTAGTGTGTCGATCGACGGAAAACAATCGTGGCTTTGAAGCTTTTGTCAAATGACCATTCCAATAGTTAGACTGTTAGATCACTCAAATAAAACACGATTAAAAGCACCAACATCATATTATCTTATCAAGTTCACAAATTCACAAATCCGAACGAAACAAAAGACAAACTGACTTAATTAAAACAAGAAAGTGACTCAAAGGAAAGAAAAATAAAAGAGAAAATAAAAGACTTATAGGTGGGTTGCCTCCCACCAAGCGCTTGTTTTCAGTCATTAGCTTGATTGTTGATGCCGTTTAGGCTCGAGGTGGATCTCTGAAGTGCACTCCCCCAGACTTGCAAGAAACAATACCAGGAAAAAGCTTCATAGTATTATTCATCATCTCTTGAATAACTACCTCTTCTTTCTCCATCAACTCTAAAGGAATGGCAATTTTGAACTTGGAGAATGGTTTTGAGGTCTTTTTCCGCTTGACTTTGGGGATCTTTTTGCACTTGGAACTCACTGGATTGTTGACTTCAAAATGTGCAGTGGAAGGAGCAAACTTGAGGATGTTTTGAACCTTCTTCATCTCATCTCCATGGTCTAAACCCAACGTATCTCCAACATTGGCACTCATATAAGAAGTCTGTGTGACATGAACTGCAGGATAGAAGACATTCTTGTTGACCTTTGAGAAGGAGATTCGCTTATTAGGGAAATCCACAATCGCACCCACTGTTGCAAGTAACTGTGCACCAAGAACCAATGGTTTATAGTTGTCCTTCTTCATCTCCATGATGTAAAAGTATGTAGGAATAAGACAATCTCCTATTTGAAGCAACACGTCAGGAATGAAGCCTTTTGGAGTTGCAGAAGAGGAATTTGTAAGTTTAATATATGTCTTTGAAGGTTGTAGATCCAAAATCTCTAACTTCCTTGCAACAGCCTCAGACATGACATTCACATTAGCTCATGTGTCACAAAGAGAATCTTTTAATTTCACACCTTTGATTAAGCATGGAACAACGAACATCCCAAAATTCAATACTTTGGTAGCTTCCTTAATGATGGGTGATCTTGTTTTCCTCTTTCTTCAGGTGATATGTCACTGCCATAGTTGATAGATAAAGGATATAAACTTGTAGGATGCCTTGTATATGGAATCTTGGGCTTGTAGACACGTTTAATGTCGATTTCAGACTGATCTTTGGCTTCGCGAATGGTTGAACTTGAATTTTGTCTGTTTTCAGGGGGTGTCGATCGACACACCTCCTTGGTGTCGATCGACACACCTCCTTGGTGTCGATCGACATTGTCTCTTTCGAAATTGTCGTCAGATATTGGTGTCGATCGACACGAGGAATGTGTCAAATCGACACTCTGCTCTGCAATCTCAAAATTCAAGTTTTCTTCAAACTCCACGAATTCTTCCTCATCTAGACCTTTCTCAAAAGCTTGTATCACCTGTTTTTCAATGCCCAAAGCTTGGGTTCATGTCTGTCTTTCCTAGAAGATAACTTTCATGTCTCTTCACTGACCCTGCAGTCTGAGCAACTTGAATATCTAGCTTCTTCATATGGCGATTATAGCTTCTATTTTTCTATTCAAATCTGTGTATAGGCTGTCAATCTTGCCATTGAAACTGATTGTCATCTTCTGTTGCCCTTATAAAAGCTGCTTAAGCATAGCCTTCGTCTCATTGTCTGAATACTTAGTAGGTGGTGTCTGGTAAGAGGAAGAACCATAGTTTCTAGTGTAGTTGCTGCTCTGATTGTTTCCATTGTAGCCTCCAAACCTCTGATTCTGACAACCAATCACATTGATGTAGTTAACATCCCTTTGATCGTCCTTTGGAAAGAAAGTTTCCACCTCTTGAGCAAACTGAACTGACTTCTTTTCCACTAAAAGATTATGCACATAATCCAACTTGGCTTTCACCTAAACAATCTCTCCTCCATTCACATTTCCACCAAGCTTCTTCCTCTCTAATTAAATTTGCATTCTTGCACTACAAGAAAACAATTGATTTTTAACTGGCAATTTGGTATAAAATTGGTCAGAAATGGCCATTTCCGACTAGGTTTTGACCAAAATCAATTCGTCAAAAATCGGTAGTTGATAATGGATGTTGGTAAAAAAATAGTCAAAATTCTTTGACCTATCAAATTGGTCAAAAATTGGTTTTGACCAATAAAATGGTCAAAATTATGTTTGACCAACTTTCGACCATGTATATTCTAACTAATTTTTGACCAAATTGGATTTAGAATTAAAACAAAAAATTATAATAAAATATTGAAACTCAAATTTACGTTTTAAATATTTGATTCATAATAACCATGGTTCTAAAAAACGGTCAACCACCGGTTAGGCGCCAGCCCAATCACTGAGTGGCCAATTATTAGTTATCCGATTTTCACCAGTTAAATCATTTTAAACACTTAATTTAGCAATAATTATTGTTTCCTCTAAAACGAAACAGGTGTATATGGGCCTGGGATTCAAAAGTCCCTTCTCTACACCTAATTCTATAGGAGTTTATTACCTCTAAAGGTACTTTCCTAACAACTTATTACACTTAAATGTACTTTACAAGGATGACATACTTTTATAGTGTGAAATCTCTAATCTATCCTTTAGCTTTTAGTTTTATTTTTTCAACTAAATCTGTACTATCTAAATATATTATTTTTTTCCTCTCGTTAAAAGCAAGAACAAAACAAAATCAAAGAACAAAACATAATCAAAGAAACTAGTCGTAACTGATTTGCTTTCACATGTTTATATTTGCAAATTGGAGATTAATTTTGTCAATCATTGAATCGCGAAGGAGTTTCCAGAGATTCCCGGCGGCGATAAAGGGATTACCCATGCTCCTGCCTCTCTTCCTAACCGGAGAACACAACCGATCAAAGACAGCGGCGGAAATTATGGTATGTGGCGGTGATAATCCCTAAAATCTTCATCGGAGAAGTCGCCCTAAGGTTATTCTCCGTGGGTATGGTTAACGCGGCGATGAAAGATGGAGAGAGAGAGAGAGTTGTGCTTGTGGTTTAGAAAGGAATGGACGGTGGTGGGATCGGTAATAGCGACGGTCCTAGACAAATCTCATGGGTTAGAGCACACGAGACACTTCAGAAGAAACCAAGGTTTAATAAAATTAAAGAGTGGTGAAATATCTCTAAAATGTGGGTTCATCTTACACAGGTATATAGCTCTGTTTGTAAAGATTCAGGATATTTTGTGTGTGACCATGAATATACATCTAGTTAGGTGAGGATTGTGTCAAGCTTTGGTGATCATAAAGGAAGAACTTAGCTGATTAATCTTAGAATTAGTCATGAGGACACTAAGATCAAGAACAAGCGTATGTTATATCTTGGGAGAAAATGTTGTTGCTTTTCTGTTGAAATGGCAATGTTAGTGTTAGATTAATGACAAAAGAATAAAGAAGCCTTTTGTCTTTCTTTATTGCAGGTTGAGGCGAAGATGGTTACGTATGAATGGTCAAGTATGAATGGTCATGTATGAACGATCACGTATTAATGGTCACGTATGGGTGGTCATATATTGATGGTAGTTGCACCTTGTCACGTATAAGTGGTCATGTATCGATGCAAAAATAAAGAGTATTGTACATTTGACATAACCAACTTGTATTATGAGGTGATCAATAAGATCAAGGAACCAAACATCTCCAAGAACTTTTAAGGGACTTGTTCAAGGTGAAGAGTATTTATTTCAAGACGATATGCCTACTGAACAAAAAGTAGCCATGTCAATGTACATTGTACATTTTATATTGTTCGTATGGATAACTGAATTGTGTAATTTATCTTTAACTTTGTCAATATCCATAGTTGTAAATTGTGTTTTTAGTTTATCTTCTAAATTGCACAATGGAATATAATTGTGTATCTCTAATCTTTAAAGTATTTAAACCTTGTACATAATAATCATATAAACTAAGCTTTCGATTTATCTTTGCTAAAAGTTCCATCTTCGACAAATGAAAAACTTATATATGTATATTTAAACTTTGTACAAAACATTGTATCCACATAAATTTGTCCAAGACAGTTTAACCATTACATTGTGCCCCTCAGCTACTAATGCTTCACGATAATGTCAAAATGTTCAAATACGAATGGACAGATTATCTTGGATGACAAATTGACAATACACAAGTATCTAAACATCATTGATAATTTTTTGCTTCGATTGGAAAGGTAATGCCCAAACATGTGTCTGTTTACTTTTTTTTTGATGAAAAGAAACAAAAACTTAAGCAGCAAATCAAACCTCCATATTCACTGTCACCATCCTCTGTACACCAACATGGTAAAACCCGTTTAACATTAATCAAATTACAAGCCACAAACCTCCATATTCACTGTTGCATCTTTTGACTCAGAACTCGAATTAACTTAGAATAATGAGTCGGATCCGAGTTACAAAAACCATGAGAAACTGAATAAGTGAGCAAGTGTGACGATGGAGGTGAAGAAGAAAAAATATAGCAAGGATGGAGTCGCGACGATGACGAAGAAGATCAGAGCAAATTATGGAGTCGAAGAAGAGAAGAAAGTGTGCCCTCTTCCTAGATCTATAACTACAACCACACGTTAATAATCAGATCCATCCATTCTTTATTTTTATTTTTTTAACCAAATGCTTCTCTCTCTTCGTGTCTCGTTAGGTTGCAGAGACAAAATTGTCCAAAAAATTTTAAAACCCTAAAAACACTCAAAAAGTACACCATCTTTACAAAGTACCTATTATGTAAGGAAAGTTTGACAAAGTTCTTCTAAATGTAAGAAACCCTAATCAATTTAAGGCTTTATTAGATCATATATATCAATTTAAGTTGTGCTTTACTTCAGGGGCGATTTGGTCATTAATTTTTTTAAATAGTAGAAAAAGTATGGCATCCTTGAAAAGTATGTTTAGTGAAAGGAAACTTTTACAAAGTACCTTTAGGTGTAAGAAGCCCATTATATAGTCAAATGTCAAGTCTTTTTTCTGTCTTAACCGATGTGAGACTATGTCTGTAACAATTTTTTTTTTAATCTTGGAATAATAATTAGGCAAAATAATATAGGTTCTATGCAATAGGGCATTCCGAAAGCACCAAAATAAAAAGTAATTCTTAAATAAAAAATAATTAAGCATTTTATTCTAATATGAACCCACTTAATAAATTTGTTAGTATTTTAAATGTGTTTAACTATAAATTATTTATAAAATATAAGAAAATAATTAAATAACTCATTAACACCTAGGCTGCCCCAATTAATCGATTTTAGAACGCCTAGCTACCGTTTTGCGATCTTTTTTAACATTAACCAATTTATGACAAATATTTTAATTGGTCAAAAATTTATGATTAAATCTTGACTATTCTAAATGGTTACATAAGTGATCGATAGTGGAACAGTGTTTATTGACCAATATTTTTACGTTATAAATTATCAACTGTTTTTTTATCAAAATTAAAACTGATCGATAACTAGTTATAAATTTTTAACCATTTATCAACCAAATACATTGGTTTGAAACTTTAGATCACTTTTTGACTATTTTAATTTTTTATCATAATTTGGTTGATAATTTGTCAATAATAGTTTTGACCATCCAATGTATGGTCAAAATTCGACTTGTTTTCTTGTAGTGTTGGTACTATTGCTAGAAGCCAAGTTCGTAATCAGCACAAAAGCATCATTTGGATATCTAGTTTTAAAGTCCCCATTACTTGCAGCACCCAGCGCCATCTGGTACCTCCAATCTATTCCTCTAAAGAATATATCCAGCAGTTGAATATCAGTAAAGTCGTGGTGAGGACAATCTTTTTGATAAGCCTTGAACCTCAACCAACAAGCCTTGAATGCCATATGAGAATGTAGAGATCTTTGTCGTTATATCTTCTGACTTTGCTTCATCAAATAAATTAATGAGGAAAGCATTCTTAGTATCCTCCCAAGTAGTCAGCGATCTTGGTTCAACCTGCTTCAGCCAGTAAGCTGCTTCTTCAGCAAGAGAGTAGGGGAAAAGCTTACAGAACATATAGTCACTTGACACGCTATTAGCCTTAATGCTAGATGCCAAGTCCTCAAACCTCTTCAAATGATCCATGGGATGCTTAGATGGAAGACCATGGAATGGATGCTGAGCCACAAGAGAGTAGTAAGCATGCTTCAGCTCAAAGTCGTTCCTGAAGAACTCATCCGCTCTGTTGTAGTTTCCCATAATGCGCACTTGCACAACTACCTCCAAACCCTGAAGACCATCCTCAGCACGCTCACACTGTTCAACGACCTCAGCTACTCTATGATAGGATTACCTGCAGCGTCTAGCCTCTGACCAAGCTTTTTCCTTCTATTTTCTTCTTTATCAACCAACTACCCAGCTTCATTTTGGATAAGCACTAACGAAAGATTAACCATTGTTGCTTCTCTTGTAGCTTTCTTGTTGGCTCGTTCTAAGACTCCTAATTCAGAAACAAAATCCACTAACTCTTGATTCTTGTTGCTTCTAGTTTTGAAAATTAAGCATGTGTCTAAAACACACAAAAACAAAAGAAAAACGCGTAAAACCAAAAATAAAAACTTAGACAAAATTCTAAAAGTGATTTTGACTTCCCGGCAACGGCGTCAAAATTTGATATGCTCAAATTTACCCTGAGCTACTCTCTCAAATTAAGAGATCATATGCAGTAGGGATCGAACACATGGAATTTTTGTCACACAATAGAATTCTAACTTCGAATTAAGCTAAGTGAATAATGTATGAATGAATGCAAAAATCAATGTAAAAAAACAAAGTGTGTGTGTGATTTAACTTCAGTTGGACAAAGAGTTAGGCCTTGGGAAATTCTCAGGCAAAACTAAACTGTAGATTTAAAGACGTTAGGATTTTAATGAAGATTCGTTCTCGAACATGAAACTCTAATGTAGAATTAAACGACTTCCGTTGAATTAATTATCCATGCATAAACCCTAGAAAACCAAATTTCTTTGTGAATTCAAACAGTTTAAGCAAGCATTAAATTGTTAACAAAATCCCTAAACAAAGTTCCTTTGTGAATAGGAGATTTTGCTCATCTAAGATTCGATTCAGGTTACCAATTGATGCTTCCGCTTCTAATTGAATCAACCTAAGATGTCTAATTCAGGGGTGATCAATCCTAAATCATAATTAAAACAATCTATATGAAGAACCAAAAGATAATCCTAACATGATTTCAATTCTAACAATTCATCGTAAATCCTTTGAAAAATCATAAACCTAACAAGCAAACTACTCATACATGGATGCAGAAAACATGATGACTGAATAATACTGCATTAATAAGAGATAAAGGAAGAGATACAGAAGGGTTCGAAGGAATCTCAAAGGTCTGAAACAATTTGTCTCCCTAAGCTCTCAAAAGTCTGAAATCTCTCTAAGTCTTGAATTGGATATAAGATATTTAAAACGTAAAAGAAAATTGAATATATAAAGGGAAAATTTGTGATGAGGCTTAATTTGTAAATTTCTAGAACTCCGAGGCGAAAAATAAAATCTTCATCTTGATAAATCACGATTTCCTTCTTAGTGTGGAGTTGGTATCGATCGACACCAATATGCGACGGCTATTCTGAATCCATCTTGGCGACTTCATCTCCTCTTTTCACAATGCTCCAAAATGTTCTATAATCTCCAATTAAGCTGCACACGTATACAAACCTGCTAAGACTCTAAAACACTCGAAAAACACCAAAAAGACTCGATAAAACGAACTTATCTCATGGTCAAAAACAGGTAAAAACCATGATATATCAATTAGATAAAAAAAAATTCCCATATGATTGCATCTAGGTATTGGAAAGCTATTGTCTCTGTGGTAGAAGTAGATTATTCTTGGAGTGTGATAGATGTAAACAATTGGGCCATAAGGGGCCAAAATGCCTTCTACATCTTCAATCCAAAGAGGATACCAAGACTATAGATGAATCCATTGTTGTTACAACTATAGATGCAATTGTTACAAGTTCTTATTCAACTCCTATTACCAAAACTAATGAATATCTTGAGCCTGCTTCAGCCTCTGTATCAGGCTCTCTAAAACACTTACTCTACCTATTCAGGTTACTAATTTTGTTGATATTACCTCTAGCTCCAACAATCTTTCTGCATTGATGGATGTTGTTACGCCATCTGAAAAAGGTGACCAAGTTGAGCCTCAATCCACTGCCATTAAATCCAGCAACAAGGCACCTATGAATTTAGGAAGTTTTACATCCTTTGGCCAACATTCAGAATATGTTGAATCTCCTCCACCTCTTCTAACTATGGCTGTGAAAGGTGATGCATTTGTTAGTAATCAGTTTGTTGATTTTGCAATGGGAGCGTTTACGGGCGATGAAGAAGTTCAAAGATCTCGAGGAGGTAGGCAAATCAAACCCACACAAAAATTCCAAGAACAATAGACCGTGGTGGGTGGCAGAGGAAGACGTGGCCGAGGCCGTGGACCAAATGTGTAGGAATGGGAAGCACACTTTCCTCTTTTCACTAAACTTTCTTATGTTTTCTCTATTGTATGCTATTTATCTTTCTTTCTTTAGCTTCTTTGAACTATATGATCTAAACAATTATATCCTTGTACGTTTATTTTAATGCAATTCAATAGGTAAACCTTTTATAAAAAAAAATTATGGGGGATTTGGATAAGTACCCTAAATTTGTTTGAAAATTTGAAAACTATACCAAATTTGTTAACATTTGAAAACTACCCTATTTTTAATTTGAAATGATATTTTTACCATTAGTTAATCATTAATCATTCTAATTTTTTTTAAAACAAAATAATTTGATTTTTTAGTTTTAAATAAAAATTAATATAATTTTTAAAATTAATAAATATTTAATCCAACCATTTTGTTTTTTTAGCTTAATCTTTTTTATTTTTTATTATAAAATAATTACGAATTTAAATATTTTAATTTAAAAGTAATTTATAATTTGTATTTTAATTAATTTAGAGATTAATTTGTTAAATCCATGACCATATTAATTAAGTTAGTGGATTAAAAAGTCAACAAAGTAAAAAATTAACGAACCATAATATAAATCGATAGTGTAAAATAAATCGATGAATACAAGAAATTAAGTCGACGAATATAAAAACAATAAGTCAATGGTTATATAAGTCTACAAAGGAAAAAGTCAACCAGTACAAATATAAATCAACAATTGAAAATAAATCGACGAATCTGAAAATTAAGTTGACGAATACAAAAATAATAAATCAATGGTTATATAAGTCGACAAAGGAAAAAGTCAACCAGTACAAATATAAATCAACAATTGAAAACAAATCGACGAATCTGAAAATTAAGTTGACGAATACAAAAATAATAAATCAATGGTTATATAAGTCGACAAAGGAAAAAGTCAACCAATACAAATATAAATCCATAGTTGAAAATAAATCAACGAAATCTGATGTTTAAGTCGACGAACAAAAAAAAAAATCAATAGTTATATAAGTCGACAAAGGAAATAATCAACCAATACAAATATAAATCCATAGTTGAAATAAGTAGACCAAACTGAAAATTAAGTCGACGAACATAAAAAAAGAAGTCAATAGTTTAAATAAATCAATAGAGTAAAAAATCAACGAAGAAAAATATAAATCAACTGTGTAAAATAAATCAACTTACTTAATTATAATTTTAGTTGCAAAAATTATGATTAATTAACTATATAGTCTTTTTGCTTTAAAATATAAATATGAGTTGTTAATAAATTGAACTTAATTTTATAATTTACACTAATCAATTTTTAATTGTCAACGTATTTATATGATAATTTGTTCAATATTAAGAGTAGTTTTCCAATGTTGTAAAATTTGGTATACTTTTCCAATCTTCAACAAGTTTTAGGGTATACAATCCAATTTTTTCAAAAAGTATTATGTAATTTTTTTGTTTTTAAGACAAGTTTATAAGAGATGTCAGCGTGAAGGAAGATAAATACTATTATTTTTGTCCGTAAAGTTGAAATAAAAATAGATTGGATACGGGTATGATCGGATTATCCAACCCAAAATAGAC
Source organism: Arabis alpina (assembly GCA_900128785.1). Taxonomy (NCBI): domain Eukaryota; kingdom Viridiplantae; phylum Streptophyta; class Magnoliopsida; order Brassicales; family Brassicaceae; genus Arabis; species Arabis alpina. The sequence continues at coordinate 20,922,337 of LT669793.1, forward strand.
ATGCACTAGTTTTGGTTTCCCCACAAGAAAATCGAGAACATAGACAACAACTCCATTTCTACTTGAGTAACACAAACCCATAAAATTCGTCCGATTCACTCACACACAAATATAATCTCTCGCACTTAATTTACATGTTAAAATTTCACTATGATCTTAGTGTAATTAAAAAGAAAGAAGATGGAGATCAGAAGATCAAAGTGGACTAATCTAAACGTTGTACCGGATACTATTATCATCACCAGAGAATTTGTTCTTGATCCATTTGAAACTGTTCTTGAGAGTGTTCTTGAGCTTTTCCTCCGTAGCAAATAGGTTATAAGAAGCGACTCTCTTCTTCCTCTTCATCTCAGGATCTGTGTTGATGCAAGGCCCATTGAAATTATAGGAGTTTGAGCGGTTCTGGTCGTAACCGAATTCATCGGTAGAGAAAGATGACGAATACTCCGTGTAAGACTTGCTTCCCTTCATCATCTTTAGGCCCTTTTGTTTTGATCTTTGCCTCTACAATTTCTAAGCAATAATTTTTGTCCTCTCTCTTTCTTTCTTTTGTTGTAGCTGATATGTGAGAAAAGAAGCTTACAACACTTCTTAAAATGGGGTTGGCTATAACTTATAAAGAAGTGGGGTTAGCATAATAGCATGGTTTAGGTTTAAACCAGCAGTGGAAAGCAAACTGCTGGGTCCTTTGGTTATCGCATCAAACCAATTAGTTTATATCATGATTCTTTTTGGTGTTGAATTTAGATCATTACATAAATAGAACTATTGATTGTAAATGACTATAATAGTTTTATAACATCATTGATCAGACAAACTAATGTCAACCAATTTTGTGTTTGGATTTCTGGTCAAACAAATAGGATCGGTTAAATTAAAACCGGGTTTAAAAACAGTAGATTAAGTGTGGGTGGGGTGGAGTGGGGTGGGGTGGGGTGGGGTGGGGTGGCAAAGCATGTGTGATGTTATAGTAGGTTACATGATGGTGTAGCAAGAAGGAATCATTTACTCTTCTTTCATCTTTAAGTGTGGACCCAATTGTTAAGTCTATTTTTGCATGCCACCATCAATTGCTATGATTAATCAAAAAGAAATTATTCAAGGATGTAATTCAAAATTGAAAGGTTAGAAAAATTTTAAATGGCTAATTTTTCTTATATAGAATATTTTTTGATAATTTAAAAGCAACTCCAATCGCACCACTAAATTTGATGTTAAAAACTTAAAGTTACATTAAATCTAGTGTTTACCATTAATTGTCTTTTTCCAACCACAACACTAAAGAGAAACTTATTTATTACTCCCCTCAGTTCATTTATATTTGATGTTTTTTTTTTTTTTTCGGCAAATAAAATATATTATATTATAAAAAGTTTACAAAAGACATGAACATTTTCGATACAACTGTTGGCACAAATAAGAGAAATTGAAATCAATTTCGATGAAGGAGTGGAGAGTAACCAAGCTTTCCTTGTGGAAGTCTTATAGGCTAACAAACGAAGTCTGTTATGTCCCTCTTTCATACACTTGTTGTTGGCTATCACCTTGTAGATGAAACTCCAAAATGCACATCGCATTACATTGACTATAAGAATGAATTGAATTGTTGTTGAAAATGTAATGCACATCGCATTACATTTATATTTGATGTTTTAGATTTTTTACACAAATTAAAAAACACATAAATGTTTAGTTTTAAATGTCTTATTTTTTTAATTAAACAATTTTCCATAAGTTTTAGTCAATATTAATTCAATAAAATGAGTTAATATGTTTTGGAATCAACAATTCCGCATTATACATTCGTTAAAAGTGCATAGAAAATGTAAAAAATCAATCTTTTGAAAACATTTTTTTTTCTAAAACATCAATTAAAAAAGAACGGAGGGAGTATGTATTATTACATTTATTTATTTTATGTTTCATAAATACTAATTAATTTTATAACTGGTACATTTAATCTTTAAGTTTGTTTATTTTTAATTTGTAATTTTATGTTTTCTGCGTGTTTTAATTAACATGTAATATGTATTTTTAATATTAATCAATGTTTATATTAATTTAGATATTTTTTGCAAATTTAAATTAAAATTAATTACAATTACAATTTTATATCATTACAATTTTATTAATGATATATTAATTTAAGTTGTTAAATAATAATTTAACTATATTATTAAATGAAAAAATACAAATAAGATAATATTTTATTTTGAATGTCTTATGAATTGTGTTACACTATTACAAAAAAAAATACTATAAAAAAATTTTGCTCTGAGATATACGTTTGTTTGGTTATAAAATATGACATCTTTTTTTTTGACGTATAAAATATGACATCTTTAAAAAATGGTATGTGGATTGTGACATTTTAAAAAAAACTCTATAAACTTTAGATTTATGAAGGGTTTCTTAATGATTTATGAAAGGTTCTTCACCAAAAACAAAATGATTTATAAAAGGTTATCAAATCGTTTTTCTTAGGACGATTTCTTAATATAAAGTATGTAGTATTCTGGGTTTATAAGATTTTTGTGGTAATTTTGAAAATAAAAATGCGATATTATTTAGAACTACTTTAGATATCCAGAACATAAATGAACTTCTTTTTTGGGGGAATTGCAAAACTGCCACGTCTGAATTACCACTGTGCAAAAATGACACGCCCAAAACATTGTTCACAAATATGCCACGAATTTCGTTCTTTTGGACGAAATTACCCCTGACAGAAACAATGAGATTTAAAAAAAAATCATTTTCTGATTTTTTTTGTTTCTCTCTTCTTCTCTCTTCTCTTTCTCTTTCTTCTCTTTCTCTCTTCTTCTATTTCTCTACAACAACAATGGAGATCTCAAGATCTCTTTCCATCTTTTTTCTATTTTCTTCTCTCTTCTCTTTCCTTCTCTATCTCATCTTTCTCTACATCAATGAAGATCCCTCTCTCTTTTTTCGTGAATTGAAGAAGCCAAAACAAATATCTCTTTCTCCCTCTCTCTCTCTCTCTCTCTCTCATATAGATCTAGATCTGATTTTGTGAGTTTTGTTGTAAATATAGGTTTATTTGATTTGTGTTTTCTTCTCTATGAGGTTGAAAAAGGCAAAAAAATCTAGATCTAGATTCGATTTTGTCAAATTTTGTTGAAAATTTGGGTTTATTTGATTTATGCCTCTTTCTCTATGAGGTTGAAGAAGACAACAAATTCAGATCTAGATCCGGATTTTGTCATTTTTTGTTGTAAATTTGGTTTTATTTGCTTTATTTTGAAAATCTGAGTTTCTGATTCGATTGGTAGAAATCTTAAATTTTATTCAATTAGGGTTCAAGATCTGATTTTTTTACTGGGTTTAGACGTTTTTACTGGTATCTGATTCGATTAGGGTTCAAGATCTGATTCGGTTGTATATTATAAGGTTTTTGTAAGGTTTATAAGGTATTTAAAAATTGATTTATAAAATTGTATATTATAAGGTTTTTGTAAGGATTATAAGGTATTTAAAAATTGATTTATGAAATTGTATATTATAAGGTTTTTGTAAGGATTATAAGGTATTTAAAAGGTTTTATTAGTTGATTTTCATTATTTTGCCAAACACGACTTTAAATGAATTCTATATTATAAGGTTTTTGTAAAGTTTATAAGGTATTTAAAAGGTTGTATTAGTTGATTTTCATTGTTTTGCCAAACACGACTTTAAATGAATTCTATATTATAAGGTTTTTGCAAAGTTTATAAGGTATTTAAAAGGTTGTATTAGTTGATTCTCATTGTTTCGCCAAACATGACTTCAAATGGTTTAAAAAATCGATCTATAAAATTGTATATTATAAGGTTCTTGTAAGGTTTATAAGGTATTTAAAAATTGATCTATAAAATTGTATATTATAAGGTTTTTGTAAGGATTATAAGGTATTTAAAAGGTTTTATTAGTTGATTTTCATTGTTTTGCCAAACACGACTTTAAATGAATTCTATATTATAAGGTTCTTGTAAGGTTTATAAGGTATTTAAAAATTGATCTATAAAATTGTATATTATAAGGTTTTTGTAAGGATTATAAGGTATATAGCGCCTCGGTTCCAACTACAAGGTATGTTTTAATGATAAATTTTTTATTTTTCTTCAAATAATGACATAACTGTAATATTGTGTTTATTCTTCCTCCACTACCTATCCCTCTGAAACCTAATTTGCCGCAGCCACCTCTCTCTTTGTCCTCCACCTCGTTCTTCACATGAATTACTTTAATTTGATAGATCTTTCTTATGGAATCTTATAGAACAACGAGATTGAGATCTCAATCTGAGATCGAGAACGAATATGGAGAAATCGGAGATCTGACATGAAGAAATCAAAGATCGGATGTCCTAGATGGAGGAATCAAACATCGATGTAGAGATTTTGGGAGAGAGATGAACAGATCTGAGAGAGAAAGAGAAGATTTGTAGAGAGAGCGGATGAACAAGAGAGAGAGGATGAACAAGAGAGAGAGAAAAAAAACAGAATGAAAAAAAAAATGAGCGTGAGAGAAAAAACTTATTTTATCATTAAGGGTAATATGAGAATATAAAAAAAAGGCTGTGGCATGTTTGTGAATGTGTAATTGGCTGTTGCATAATTGAAAAGTGGCATCCTAAAAATGGCATTTTTCAAAATTTCTCTTCTTTTTTTTTAACCTAACAATGTAATTTTAACATGATAAAATTCTATTTCTCAAAAAACATGTAAAATTATAAAGAAAAAAAGACATTTGCTAAACTTAAAAATTATAAATTTCTTGCCCTTGGATCAATCGATTTATAAAAGAAAACGACAAAGTGGAGACAACACTAGATAGACAAAGGACCCAACATGTCTTAAAGCTGGATTGTCAAATTAAATTTCATAAGACAAATACTATAAAGTCGAAATCTTTTTTAAATAGAAATTTGGTTTTGATGAAGGATTAGATTTGAAAGCAATGAGTCGGAATTCCACATAATGGTTGCGTCTTCATGTTTTGTGGCCAAGTGGGTTTCGATGTAGGGACTCTTTTTAAAATCTTTTATAATTTGTAAAAAAAAATCATCGTGTGTTCATATATTTTCTAAGTTACATATATTTATATCCGCACCCACTTTCTCTATTCCATGGACCATTATGTGTATTGTTTGGTTGGTATCCATTAAATGAATGTCTTTTTTTCGATCTCTATTGCTCTACAATCTATACAGTACTCTAACGTTATTATTCTGAAGTTTCAAATTTAATATTAAAGATGATAATGTTTTGCCTAGTAAATTAATTTACTCCTCTTTGCACTTCTTTGTAAATATAAAATGTTTTACCTTCGTAAATTTATAAAACAAATTACACAAAAATTTTTTTTTAAGAATTATCTCGCATATCTAATTTATTCCATCAATATTTTCATCTTTTATTTTTAAACAAAAATAATAATTTTTTAAACAATCATACGCTTGTATCTAGGGTCTAATACACCAAATAATTATTTATACTATTTGTAAAATATGATGACATCATCCAAAATACAATTTTGTCGATCAAAACAAATTTGTCAGATTATTAATTTTGAAATTATCTGAATCCACTAATTGACTAAATCATCAATTATATTTTTTTTCCTCAAATATATTTTTTAAGAGAAATTGCATCCTGTAGACACAGACTACTGAGTATCTAAGAAAGTAAGTAAGAGAAATTAGATGCACTATTCAATTTTTCCCAAGATACTCATACATTTTTCAGAATGATGCAAGAGGAAGTTAGCAAGTGGGTAGGGGAGAGAAGGAACATGTGGATTTAATCGTCATTTTAGCTATATCTTGCCACAATAATAAGTTATTTTGTATTCTCTTACCTATTTTGCCAAATAAATAAGTTTTTGTGTTTTTTTAGATAGTGATCCGTTTTTTAAATTATTTATATTTATTTTACCAAAACTTTATTCAAACTTTATACAAATTTTCTGATATCATTTAAATTCTTAATTATTCTATCAGATTTTATATATTAAAATTGCTTCAAAATCTGAATCATATTAAAAAGAAATGAAATGTTTAATTTAATATTTATAATATGAAATGATATCACATAGAGGAAAACATCTCAGGATTGTATTAATTTTATTAAATTCTGCTCTAGAAACGGAAGGCTTGGCTATTAGAGTTGCCTTATTACATTAAATGGACATTCGAATTAAGTGTGTAAGTGTTAAACTGACTCATCATAACTGGTTATTATCACTGGATCTCATTTATCGGTTCTCCATGAAATCTTGGTTTATGTAACTGAATCTTCTAATCCAATTTGATGTTAGTTTTTTTCAAATTTATTTCGAAAGCATCTAATGTTGTAATGATCTTCTAGCGAAGCAATATATGTATGTTTTTTAGTCATCTGAGTAATATTGATAATTGGTAAAGATTACATAACTAAAAGAGTAATACAACAAAAGAACGTGAAATGATACAAAAACCTTTAGACTAAAGAAGAGGGAACCACAACTGAGCGCCCACCGTAACCCCTTTCTAAAGAACGAAACTTCCACGAGAAATCATTTTGATGCCTACCCTTCGCCGAGGAACAAGAGTCAAATATACTACCAAACAAGATAGTACTAACCAAATTCTAACGACATTCGGGAGGACGTAGAAGAGAGGACTGAGAAAGCAGCCACAAGTAAAACACCACTTCCAAGATGCTAAACCACAGTCCTTAACACAAACAAACTCACTAAGCTCAAGACTGAACCACGACTACAGTTGGGAACCCGCTATAGAAGGAGAAAAACTCTAACACACGGACACTCGCAAGCACACTAAAACCACCTACAGACAAAAACAATGTTTATGAACTCGTTTTTTTAATGAATGATAAAAGTAGTTGATGAAAAAAAAGGATTACTCCACGGGTCGAAAATGAAAAAAAAATTGGAAGAACATAATTATGTCATATATGAAGAAAATACAAGTCGTTTTTTTTTAGCTATCAAAACTCAAAAAATTCAAACTATAGAAATAAATTTTAAAAATTTTAAAAACTGAAAACTGAAAACACCATCACATAATAAAATCAAAACCATTGACACATGCTGGTATATCTTTCTTTCCTTTTTTGAAACTGTGGTATATATTAAAATTACTTGATCATAATTAATAATACAACTAGGTGACTTTCCGGCACCGTGTGCGGATATGCACATTTTCTTATAAGATTTTAAGTATTATGAATTATGAAGAATTAAAAATTCACATCAAGTAAAAAAAAAAAAATGTTGTATACGGCTAACTTAATGATGTATTTGTTAAATAATGAGAGAAGACCGGATATAAGTGTAGTTTAATTTTTTTTTTAAACTAAAAGCAAATCTTCAAAACTAATGAAATTTTTGAAACATTGACAACATTCATTTTTTTTTCTTTTTGTTAGTGATATAGATTTTCAACCTAAATATAGATTTATTATGAATAATGCAACATATAGTTATCCGTTGAGAAAATATGGGTCTAGGTAAAAACAATCCAACATTTTTCAATGTTTATTTTCAAATTTTATTTATGGTGATTTCAAACTCTAAAGCCAATAAAATCACGTCATATATTTACTGGCATATAAATATTTACACATGAAGAGTATATATAAACTGTTTATATAAAATATGTAGGATAATGTAATTGTCATTGGTAATCGTTCTATATTTCAAAAACAAAATTAGAAAAGATACAACTTTTTAGAACAAATTTTAACTCTTTTTATCTTGGAATCACATAAAAAAATATTCACTTCAGACTTTCTCACTATCGTTGTGTTATTTAGAGCATATTTCTTAACATATCCAAACTAAAGTTGTATTTAGAAGATAAATCTCAATATGTTTGTGTGATGCAAATTTCTCTTTGATCGTATATGTTGTGTTTTGATCACATATCATAATATATACTTTCAAATATAAAATGTAATACAATAAACGTCGAAATTACATGCTATAAGTACATTACAATGGGTCAAAATGTCATTTTACAAACTCTTGCATCTTAAACCTCCGTAGAAGCTCCACAGACATGCAAATGAGTAGCCACAAATGAATCTTCCACCTCAACAAATTTGCTTAGTGTCGAAGACCTTTAATTACATAATTGCAAAATCCAATATGTTTGTTTAGCTTGTTTGCTGCAAAAAGGTAAATATTATTTTTAGCTTTGTATAATCTTTTTTAATTAAACCAGAATTACATAAAAAATAATAACTGATATAACTCACCTTATCTACATTGGGTACCCATTTTTGTAGCATCACATTGATAAAATCATAACTTGTAGTTTTCGGCATAAATGTGATATAGTTGTTAATAACCTTACGGTACAGGAAATTACGTTACCGAAGATTAAACATATTTGACATTGTATTGATCAAAAACTTTTTGATCGTTTTTTGACAATGCTGGACCGAAGAAGGAGCAGGCAATGGCCTTTGTGACAGGGAGAAACCAAGCGGAAAAAAGTTTTAATTCCTAGGATGTCTGTCACCCCACCAGAAACAAAGTTTTCTTTCCGAATGCGGCGCATGCAATTTCCAGTGACTTGAGCTTTTGCAATCACCATAAATAAAAGTGGACAGACACTCAAAAACGTTGGTTTGTTTCTACCTCAACCCGTATTCTCTCATGGACAGTTGTATGTTGCGGGTAAAATCTAGGAGTAGGTTGAAAATTTTAATCACCGATGGGGAAGTACAGAAGAAAACTATGAATGTCGTCTCTAAGAATATTTCAAAGCATTCAGTAGTTTTTCAAGTTCTGTCTTTCGTTTTATTAGAATTTAATAAAAATAATTTATGTTACTTAAGTAGTTTCATTGTTCAACATTTCATTGATATTAACAATGTAGACCATTTTCTTCATTTTCTCCATATTATGAAATTTGTGGATAACATAATTCATCATTTATAATGTCTTTATTACTTATAAATTTGTTATATAATATTCATTTCCGCATAAGGTGCGGGCAAGTCACCTAGTAACTGATATAACTCACCTACATTGGGCACCCATTTTTGTAGCATCACATTGATAAAATCATAACTTGTAGTATTCGGCATAAACTTGGTTTCCTTAAAAAAAAATTATATAAAACAAAATTATAATATTGTAATACCCTAGAGTAACTAATCCAATAAAACAGGGACTTGCAAAAAGTACAAACTTGCTGCGATTGTTGTTTCATGAACCAGTCTATCAATATTATCATTTGTCACACCAAAGAGAACAATCGTAACAGTGCATCAATACATATCTATTTTATCTATTTTCCGGCTGAAAAAAGCATCAAATAAAAAACAATAGAAGTGAGTATGTGAAATGAAAATTAACCTAAAATATTTTTAAAAAAACGCTTGTTAGAGCTTGAGACAAATAGCTGACTATGATTTATATAGTATAATGCAAAGAGAAATAGTAAGCCACACACAAAACATGAGAAGATTCACAATTAAAAAATAATCTAAAAATAAAGAAATATATATATCCGCGAACCATGTTTTGAGATGTGTTGATAATAGAGAAGGGAATTCTTGATATGGGAAATGATAATTGGTTTATAAATGTGATTTCATCGTTTATAAAAGAACATTCTAATGATTTTTGGATGATAATATTTTACAAATTGATTATAAATCGGATTACAAAAAGATTTGATATCCGAATCTCGTGTTTATTCCGAATACATATAAAATCTGCACTTAAATTCTTATAAGATATAACATAATAATTTATATTATAAGATAATTTATATTATAAGTTTTTATTTGTAAGGAACTTTGTTGGGATATTCCATTTTGTTCATCAATAGATTAATTAATACGTAATATATGTATGCATTTCGTGTTTATTCCGAATACATATAAAAACTTCACTTAAATTCTTATAGGATATAACATAATAATTTATATTATAAGTTTTTATTTGTATGGAACTTTGTTGGGATATTCCATTTTGTTCATCAATAGATTAATTCATACGTAATATATGTATGCATTTCGTGTTTATTCCGAATACATATAAAAACTGCACTTAAATTCTTATAGGATATAACATAATAATTTATATTATAAGATAATTTATATTATAAGTTTTTATTTGTATGGAACTTTGTTGGGATATTCCATTTTGTTCATCAATAGATTAATTCATACGTAATATATGTATGCATTTCGTGTTTATTCCGAATACATATAAAAACTGCACTTAAATTCTTATAGGATATAACATAATAAATTATATTATAAGATAATTTATATTATAAATTTTTATTTGTATGGAACTTTGTTGGGAAATTCCATTTTGTTCATCAATAGATTAATTCATACGTAATATATGTATGCATTTCGTGTTTATTCTGAATACATATAAAAACTGCACATAAATTCTTATAGGATATAACATAATAATTTATATTATAAGATCATTTATATTATAAGTTTTTATTTGTATGGAACTTTGTTGGGATATTCCATTTTGTTCATCAATAGATTAATTCATAGGTAAGTAATATATGTATGCAACTTTATATTATAAGTTATAAATTATATTATAAGATAATTTATATTATACGTTTTTATTTGTATGGAACTTTGTTGGGATATTCCATTTTGTTCATCAATAGATTAATTCATATGTAAGTAATATATGTATGCAATTCCCCCCCCCCCCCCGCCCCCATACAAAGCACGTATTAATTCAAATAACACAGGGACTTGCAAAAAGTACAAACTTGCTGCGATTGTTGTTTCATGAACCAGTCGATCAATATTATCATTTGTCACACCAAAGAGAACAATCGTAACAGTGCATCAATACATATCTATTTTATCTATTTTCCGGCTGAAAAAAGCATCAAATAAAAAACAATAGGAGTGAGTATGTGAAATGAAAATTAACCTAAAATATTTTTAAAAAAACGCTTGTTAGAGCTTGAGACAAATAACTGACTATGATTTATATAGTATAATGCAAAGAGAAATAGTAAGCCACATACAAAACATGAGAAGATTCACAATTAAAAAATAATCTAAAAATAAAGAAATATATATATCCGCGAACCATGTTTTGAGATGTGTTGATAATAGAGAAGGGAATTCTTTATATGGGAAATGATAATTGGTTTATAAATGTGATTTCATCGTTTATAAAAGAACATTCTAATGATTTTTGGATGATAATATTTTACAAATTGATTATAAATCGGATTACAAAAAGATTTGATATCCGAATCTCGTGTTTATTCCGAATACATATAAAATCTGCACTTAAATTCTTATAGGATATAACATAATAATTTATATTATAAGATAATTTATATTATAAGTTTTTATTTGTATGGAACTTTGTTGGGATATTCCATTTTGTTCATCAATAGATTAATTAATACGTAATATATGTATGCATTTCGTGTTTATTCCGAATACATATAAAAACTGCACTTAAATTCTTATAGGATATAACATAATAATTTATATTATAAGTTTTTATTTGTATGGAACTTTGTTGGGATATTCCATTTTGTTCATCAATAGATTAATTCATACGTAATATATGTATGCATTTCGTGTTTATTCCGAATACATATAAAAACTGCACTTAAATTCTTATAGGATATAACATAATAATTTATATTATAAGATAATTTATATTATAAGTTTTTATTTGTATGGAACTTTGTTGGGATATTCCATTTTGTTCATCAATAGATTAATTCATACGTAATATATGTATGCATTTCGTGTTTATTCCGAATACATATAAAAACTGCACTTAAATTCTTATAGGATATAACATAATAAATTATATTATAAGATAATTTATATTATAAATTTTTATTTGTATGGAACTTTGTTGGGAAATTCCATTTTGTTCATCAATAGATTAATTCATACGTAATATATGTATGCATTTCGTGTTTATTCTGAATACATATAAAAACTGCACATAAATTCTTATAGGATATAACATAATAATTTATATTATAAGATCATTTATATTATAAGTTTTTATTTGTATGGAACTTTGTTGGGATATTCCATTTTGTTCATCAATAGATTAATTCATAGGTAAGTAATATATGTATGCAACTTTATATTATAAGTTATAAATTATATTATAAGATAATTTATATTATACGTTTTTATTTGTATGGAACTTTGTTGGGATATTCCATTTTGTTCATCAATAGATTAATTCATATGTAAGTAATATATGTATGCAATTCCCCCCCCCCCCCCGCCCCCATACAAAGCACGTATTAATTCAAATAACACAGGGACTTGCAAAAAGTACAAACTTGCTGCGATTGTTGTTTCATGAACCAGTCGATCAATATTATCATTTGTCACACCAAAGAGAACAATCGTAACAGTGCATCAATACATATCTATTTTATCTATTTTCCGGCTGAAAAAAGCATCAAATAAAAAACAATAGGAGTGAGTATGTGAAATGAAAATTAACCTAAAATATTTTTAAAAAAACGCTTGTTAGAGCTTGAGACAAATAACTGACTATGATTTATATAGTATAATGCAAAGAGAAATAGTAAGCCACATACAAAACATGAGAAGATTCACAATTAAAAAATAATCTAAAAATAAAGAAATATATATATCCGCGAACCATGTTTTGAGATGTGTTGATAATAGAGAAGGGAATTCTTTATATGGGAAATGATAATTGGTTTATAAATGTGATTTCATCGTTTATAAAAGAACATTCTAATGATTTTTGGATGATAATATTTTACAAATTGATTATAAATCGGATTACAAAAAGATTTGATATCCGAATCTCGTGTTTATTCCGAATACATATAAAATCTGCACTTAAATTCTTATAGGATATAACATAATAATTTATATTATAAGATAATTTATATTATAAGTTTTTATTTGTATGGAACTTTGTTGGGATATTCCATTTTGTTCATCAATAGATTAATTAATACGTAATATATGTATGCATTTCGTGTTTATTCCGAATACATATAAAAACTGCACTTAAATTCTTATAGGATATAACATAATAATTTATATTATAAGATCATTTATATTATAAGTTTTTATTTGTATGGAACTTTGTTGGGATATTCCATTTTGTTCATCAATAGATTAATTCATAGGTAAGTAATATATGTATGCAACTTTATATTATAAGTTATAAATTATATTATAAGATATTTTATATTATAAGTTATATAATATAAATTATATTATACGTTTTTATTTGTATGGAACTTTGTTGGAATATTCTATTTTGTTCATCAATAGATTAATTCATATGTAAGTAATATATGTATGCAATTCCCCCACCCCCCATACAAAGCACGTATTAATTCAAATAAAACAAGGACTTGCAAAAAATACAAACTTGCTGCGATTGTTGTTTCATGAACCAGTCGATCAATATTATCATTTGTCACACCAAAGAGAACAATCGTAAAAGTGCATCAATACATATCTATTTTATCTATTTTCCGGCTGAAAAAAGCATCAAATAAAAAACAATAGGAGTGAGTATGTGAAATGAAAATTAACCTAAAATATTTTAAAAAAAACGCTTGTTAGAGCTTGAGACAAATAGCTGACTATGATTTATATAGTATAATGCAAAGAGAAATAGTAAGCCACACACAAAACATGAGAAGATTCACAATTAAAAAATAATCTAAAAATAAAGAAATATATATATCCGCGAACCATGTTTTGAGATGTGTTGATAATAGAGAAGGGAATTCTTTATATGGGAAATGATAATTGGTTTATAAATGTGATTTCATCGTTTATAAAAGAACATTCTAATGATTTTTGGATGATAATATTTTACAAATTGATTATAAATCGGATTACAAAAAGATTTGATATCCGAATCTCGTGTTTATTCCGAATACATATAAAATCTGCACTTAAATTCTTATAAGATATAACATAATAATTTATATTATAAGATAATTTATATTATAAGTTTTTATTTGTAAGGAACTTTGTTGGGATATTCCATTTTGTTCATCAATAGATTAATTAATACGTAATATATGTATGCATTTCGTGTTTATTCCGAATACATATAAAAACTTCACTTAAATTCTTATAGGATATAACATAATAATTTATATTATAAGTTTTTATTTGTATGGAACTTTGTTGGGATATTCCATTTTGTTCATCAATAGATTAATTCATACGTAATATATGTATGCATTTCGTGTTTATTCCGAATACATATAAAAACTGCACTTAAATTCTTATAGGATATAACATAATAATTTATATTATAAGATAATTTATATTATAAGTTTTTATTTGTATGGAACTTTGTTGGGATATTCCATTTTGTTCATCAATAGATTAATTCATACGTAATATATGTATGCATTTCGTGTTTATTCCGAATACATATAAAAACTGCACTTAAATTCTTATAGGATATAACATAATAAATTATATTATAAGATAATTTATATTATAAATGTTTATTTGTATGGAACTTTGTTGGGAAATTCCATTTTGTTCATCAATAGATTAATTCATACGTAATATATGTATGCATTTCGTGTTTATTCTGAATACATATAAAAACTGCACATAAATTCTTATAGGATATAACATAATAATTTATATTATAAGATCATTTATATTATAAGTTTTTATTTGTATGGAACTTTGTTGGGATATTCCATTTTGTTCATCAATAGATTAATTCATAGGTAAGTAATATATGTATGCAACTTTATATTATAAGTTATAAATTATATTATAAGATAATTTATATTATACGTTTTTATTTGTATGGAACTTTGTTGGGATATTCCATTTTGTTCATCAATAGATTAATTCATATGTAAGTAATATATGTATGCAATTCCCCCCCCCCCCCCCCCCCCCCCCCCCCCCATACAAAGCACGTATTAATTCAAATAACACAGGGACTTGCAAAAAGTACAAACTTACTGCGATTGTTGTTTCATGAACCAGTCGATCAATATTATCATTTGTCACACCAAAGAGAACAATCGTAACAGTGCATCAATACATATCTATTTTATCTATTTTCCGGCTGAAAAAAGCATCAAATAAAAACAATAGGAGTGAGTATGTGAAATGAAAATTAACCTAAAATATTTAAAAAAAAACGCTTGTTAGAGCTTGAGACAAATAACTGACTATGATTTATATAGTATAATGCAAAGAGAAATAGTAAGCCACATACAAAACATGAGAAGATTCACAATTAAAAAATAATCTAAAAATAAAGAAATATATATATCCGCGAACCATGTTTTGAGATGTGTTGATAATAGAGAAGGGAATTCTTTATATGGGAAATGATAATTGGTTTATAAATGTGATTTCATCGTTTATAAAAGAACATTCTAATGATTTTTGGATGATAATATTTTACAAATTGATTATAAATCGGATTACAAAAAGATTTGATATCCGAATCTCGTGTTTATTCCGAATACATATAAAATCTGCACTTAAATTCTTATAGGATATAACATAATAATTTATATTATAAGATAATTTATATTATAAGTTTTTATTTGTATGGAACTTTGTTGGGATATTCCATTTTGTTCATCAATAGATTAATTAATACGTAATATATGTATGCATTTCGTGTTTATTCCGAATACATATAAAAACTGCACTTAAATTCTTATAGGATATAACATAATAATTTATATTATAAGATCATTTATATTATAAGTTTTTATTTGTATGGAACTTTGTTGGGATATTCCATTTTGTTCATCAATAGATTAATTCATAGGTAAGTAATATATGTATGCAACTTTATATTATAAGTTATAAATTATATTATAAGATAATTTATATTATAAGTTATATAATATAAATTATATTATACGTTTTTATTTGTATGGAACTTTGTTGGAATATTCTATTTTGTTCATCAATAGATTAATTCATATGTAAGTAATATATGTATGCAATTCCCCCACCCCCCATACAAAGCACGTATTAATTCAAATAAAACAAGGACTTGCAAAAAGTACAAACTTGCTGCGATTGTTGTTTCATGAACCAGTCGATCAATATTATCATTTGTCACACCAAAGAGAACAATCGTAAAAGTGCATCAATACATATCTATTTTATCTATTTTCCGGCTGAAAAAAGCATCAAATAAAAAACAATAGGAGTGAGTATGTGAAATGAAAATTAACCTAAAATATTTTAAAAAAAACCGCTTGTTAGAGCTTGAGACAAATAGCTAACTATGATTTATATAGTATAATGCAAAGAGAAATAGTAAGCCACACACAAAACATGAGAAGATTCACAATTAAAAAATAATCTAAAAATAAAGAAATATATATATCCGCGAACCATGTTTTGAGATGTGTTGATAATAGAGAAGGGAATTCTTTATATGGGAAATGATAATTGGTTTATAAATGTGATTTCATCGTTTATAAAAGAACATTCTAATGATTTTTGGATGATAATATTTTACAAATTGATTATAAATCGGATTACAAAAAGATTTGATATCCGAATCTCGTGTTTATTCCGAATACATATAAAATCTGCACTTAAATTCTTATAGGATATAACATAATAATTTATATTATAAGATAATTTATATTATAAGTTTTTATTTGTATGGAACTTTGTTGGGATATTCCATTTTGTTCATCAATAGATTAATTAATACGTAATATATGTATGCATTTCGTGTTTATTCCGAATACATATAAAAACTGCACTGAAATTCTTATAGGATATAACATAATAATTTATATTATAAGATCATTTATATTATAAGTTTTTATTTGTATGGAACTTTGTTGGGATATTCCATTTTGTTCATCAATAGATTAATTCATAGGTAAGTAATATATGTATGCAACTTTATATTATAAGTTATAAATTATATTATAAGATAATTTATATTATAAGTTATATAATATAAATTATATTATACGTTTTTATTAGTATGGAACTTTGTTGGAATATTCTATTTTGTTCATCAATAGATTAATTCATATGTAAGTAATATATGTATGCAATTCCCCCACCCCCCATACAAAGCACGTATTAATTCAAATAAAACAAGGACTTGCAAAAAATACAAACTTGCTGCGATTGTTGTTTCATGAACCAGTCGATCAATATTATCATTTGTCACACCAAAGAGAACAATCGTAAAAGTGCATCAATACATATCTATTTTATCTATTTTCCGGCTGAAAAAGCATCAAATAAAAAACAATAGGAGTGAGTATGTGAAATGAAAATTAACCTAAAATATTTTAAAAAAAACGCTTGTTAGAGCTTGAGACAAATAGCTGACTATGATTTATATAGTATAATGCAAAGAGAAATAGTAAGCCACACACAAAACATGAGAAGATTCACAATTAAAAAATAATCTAAAAATAAAGAAATATATATATCCGCGAACCATGTTTTGAGATGTGTTGATAATAGAGAAGGGAATTCTTTATATGGGAAATGATAATTGGTTTATAAATGTGATTTCATCGTTTATAAAAGAACATTCTAATGATTTTTGGATGATAATATTTTACAAATTGATTATAAATCGGATTACAAAAAGATTTGATATCCGAATCTCGTGTTTATTCCGAATACATATAAAATCTGCACTTAAATTCTTATAGGATATAACATAATAATTTATATTATAAGATAATTTATATTATAAGTTTTTATTTGTATGGAACTTTGTTGGGATATTCCATTTTGTTCATCAATAGATTAATTAATACGTAATATATGTATGCATTTCGTGTTTATTCCGAATACATATAAAAACTGCACTGAAATTCTTATAGGATATAACATAATAATTTATATTATAAGATCATTTATATTATAAGTTTTTATTTGTATGGAACTTTGTTGGGATATTCCATTTTGTTCATCAATAGATTAATTCATAGGTAAGTAATATATGTATGCAACTTTATATTATAAGTTATAAATTATATTATAAGATAATTTATATTATAAGTTATATAATATAAATTATATTATACGTTTTTATTTGTATGGAACTTTGTTGGAATATTCTATTTTGTTCATCAATAGATTAATTCATATGTAAGTAATATATGTATGCAATTCCCCCACCCCCCATACAGAGCACGTATTAATTCAAATAAAACAAGGACTTGCAAAAAATACAAACTTGCTGCGATTGTTGTTTCATGAACCAGTCGATCAATATTATCATTTGTCACACCAAAGAGAACAATCGTAAAAGTGCATCAATACATATCTATTTTATCTATTTTCCGGCTGAAAAAAGCATCAAATAAAAAATAATAGGAGTGTGTATGTGAAATGAAAATTAACCTAAAATATTTTAAAAAAAACGCTTGTTAGAGCTTGAGACAAATAGCTGACTATGATTTATATAGTATAATGCAAAGAGAAATAGTAAGCCACACACAAAACATGAGAAGATTCACAATTAAAAAATAATCTAAAAATAAAGAAATATATATATCCGCGAACCATGTTTTGAGATGTGTTGATAATAGAGAAGGGAATTCTTTATATGGGAAATTATAATTGGTTTATAAATGTGATTTCATCGTTTATAAAAGAACATTCTAATGATTTTTGGATGATAATATTTTACAAATTGATTATAAATCGGATTACAAAAAGATTTGATATCCGAATCTCGTGTTTATTCCGAATACATATAAAAACTGCACTTAAATTCTTATAGGATATAACATAATAATTTATATTATAAGATCATTTATATTATAAGTTTTTATTTGTATGGAACTTTGTTGGGATATTCCATTTTGTTCATCAATAGATTAATTAATACGTAATATATGTATGCATTTCGTGTTTATTCCGAATACATATAAAAACTGCACTTAAATTCTTATAGGATATAACATAATAATTTATATTATAAGATCATTTATATTATAAGTTTTTATTTGTATGGAACTTTGTTGGGATATTCCATTTTGTTCATCAATAGATTAATTCATAGGTAAGTAATATATGTATGCAACTTTATATTATAAGTTATAAATTATATTATAAGATAATTTATATTATAAGTTATATAATATAAATTATATTATACGTTTTTATTTGTATGGAACTTTGTTGGAATATTCTATTTTGTTCATCAATAGATTAATTCATATGTAAGTAATATATGTATGCAATTCCCCCACCCCCCATACAAAGCACGTATTAATTCAAATAAAACAAGGACTTGCAAAAAGTACAAACTTGCTGCGATTGTTGTTTCATGAACCAGTCGATCAATATTATCATTTGTCACACCAAAGAGAACAATCGTAAAAGTGCATCAATACATATCTATTTTATCTATTTTCCGGCTGAAAAAAGCATCAAATAAAAAACAATAGGAGTGAATATGTGAAATGAAAATTAACCTAAAATATTTTAAAAAAACCGCTTGTTAGAGCTTGAGACAAATAGCTGACTATGATTTATATAGTATAATGCAAAGAGAAATAGTAAGCCACACACAAAACATGAGAAGATTCACAATTAAAAAATAATCTAAAAATAAAGAAATATATATATCCGCGAACCATGTTTTGAGATGTGTTGATAATAGAGAAGGGAATTCTTTATATGGGAAATGATAATTGGTTTATAAATGTGATTTCATCGTTTATAAAAGAACATTCTAATGATTTTTGGATGATAATATTTTACAAATTGATTATAAATCGGATTACAAAAAGATTTGATATCCGAATCTCGTGTTTATTCCGAATACATATAAAATCTGCACTTAAATTCTTATAGGATATAACATAATAATTTATATTATAAGATAATTTATATTATAAGTTTTTATTTGTATGGAACTTTGTTGGGATATTCCATTTTGTTCATCAATAGATTAATTAATACGTAATATATGTATGCATTTCGTGTTTATTCCGAATACATATAAAAACTGCACTGAAATTCTTATAGGATATAACATAATAATTTATATTATAAGATCATTTATATTATAAGTTTTTATTTGTATGGAACTTTGTTGGGATATTCCATTTTGTTCATCAATAGATTAATTCATAGGTAAGTAATATATGTATGCAACTTTATATTATAAGTTATAAATTATATTATAAGATAATTTATATTATAAGTTATATAATATAAATTATATTATACGTTTTTATTTGTATGGAACTTTGTTGGAATATTCTATTTTGTTCATCAATAGATTAATTCATATGTAAGTAATATATGTATGCAATTCCCCCACCCCCCATACAAAGCACGTATTAATTCAAATAAAACAAGGACTTGCAAAAAGTACAAACTTGCTGCGATTGTTGTTTCATGAACCAGTCGATCAATATTATCATTTGTCACACCAAAGAGAACAATCGTAAAAGTGCATCAATACATATCTATTTTATCTATTTTCCGGCTGAAAAAAGCATCAAATAAAAAACAATAGGAGTGAGTATGTGAAATGAAAATTAACCTAAAATATTTTTAAAAAAACCGCTTGTTAGAGCTTGAGACAAATAGCTGACTATGATTTATATAGTATAATGCAAAGAGAAATAGTAAGCCACACACAAAACATGAGAAGATTCACAATTAAAAAATAATCTAAAAATAAAGAAATATATATATCCGCGAACCATGTTTTGAGATGTGTTGATAATAGAGAAGGGAATTCTTTATATGGGAAATGATAATTGGTTTATAAATGTGATTTCATCGTTTATAAAAGAACATTCTAATGATTTTTGGATGATAATATTTTACAAATTGATTATAAATCGGATTACAAAAAGATTTGATATCCGAATCTCGTGTTTATTCCGAATACATATAAAATCTGCACTTAAATTCTTATAGGATATAACATAATAATTTATATTATAAGATAATTTATATTATAAGTTTTTATTTGTATGGAACTTTGTTGGGATATTCCATTTTGTTCATCAATAGATTAATTAATACGTAATATATGTATGCATTTCGTGTTTATTCCGAATACATATAAAAACTGCACTGAAATTCTTATAGATATAACATAATAATTTATATTATAAGATCATTTATATTATAAGTTTTTATTTGTATGGAACTTTGTTGGGATATTCCATTTTGTTCATCAATAGATTAATTCATAGGTAAGTAATATATGTATGCAACTTTATATTATAAGTTATAAATTATATTATAAGATAATTTATATTATAAGTTATATAATATAAATTATATTATACGTTTTTATTTGTATGGAACTTTGTTGGAATATTCTATTTTGTTCATCAATAGATTAATTCATATGTAAGTAATATATGTATGCAATTCCCCCACCCCCCATACAAAGCACGTATTAATTCAAATAAAACAAGGACTTGCAAAAAATACAAACTTGCTGCGATTGTTGTTTCATGAACCAGTCGATCAATATTATCATTTGTCACACCAAAGAGAACAATCGTAAAAGTGCATCAATACATATCTATTTTATCTATTTTCCGGCTGAAAAAAGCATCAAATAAAAAACAATAGGAGTGAGTATGTGAAATGAAAATTAACCTAAAATATTTAAAAAAAACGCTTGTTAGAGCTTGAGACAAATAGCTGACTATGATTTATATAGTATAATGCAAAGAGAAATAGTAAGCCACACACAAAACATGAGAAGATTCACAATTAAAAAATAATCTAAAAATAAAGAAATATATATATCCGCGAACCATGTTTTGAGATGTGTTGATAATAGAGAAGGGAATTCTTTATATGGGAAATGATAATTGGTTTATAAATGTGATTTCATCGTTTATAAAAGAACATTCTAATGATTTTTGGATGATAATATTTTACAAATTGATTATAAATCGGATTACAAAAAGATTTGATATCCGAATCTCGTGTTTATTCCGAATACATATAAAATCTGCACTTAAATTCTTATAGGATATAACATAATATTATATTATAAGATAATTTATATTATAAGTTTTATTTGTATGGAACTTTGTTGGGATATTCCATTTTGTTCATCAATTGATTAATTCATAGGTAAGTAATATATGTATGCAACTTTATATTATAAGTTATAAATTATATTATAAGATAATTTATATTATAAGTTATATAATATAAATTATATTATAAGATAATTTATTTATACGTTTTTATTTGTATGGAACTTTGTTGGGGTATTCCATTTTGTTCATTAATAAATTAATTCATATGTAAGTAATATATGTATGTAATATATATATGTATGAAAATAATCTAAAAATAAAGAAATATATATATCCGCGAACCATGTTTTGAGATGTGTGATAATAGAGAAGGGAATTCTTTATATGGGAAATGATAATTGGTTTATAAATGTGATTTCATCGTTTATAAAAGAACATTCTAATGATTTATTATATTATAAGATAATTTATATTATACGTTTTTATTTGTATGGAACTTTGTTGGGATATTCCATTTTGTTCATCAATAAATAATTCATATGTAAGTATATATGTATGCAATTTATATTATAAGTTTTTTTTTATGGACTTTGTTGGGATATTCCATTTGTTCATCAATAGATTAATTAATACGTATATATGTATGCATTTCGTGTTTATTCCGAATACATATAAAAACTGCACTTAAATTCTTATAGGATATAACATATTAATTTATATTATAAGATCATTTATATTATAAGTTTTTATTTGTATGGAACTTTGTTGGGATATTCCATTTTGTTCATCAATAGATTAATTCATACGTAATATATGTATGCATTCGTGTTATCCGAATACATATAAAAACTGCACTTAAATTCTTATGGATATAATAATAATTTATATTATAAGATAATTTTATTATATTTTTATTTGTATGAACTTTGTTGGGATATTCATTTTTCATCAATAGATTAATTCATACTATATATGTATGATTTCGTGTTTATTCCGAATACATATAAAAACTGCACTAAATTCTTATAGGATATAAAAATAAATTATATTATAAGATAATTTATATTATAAATTTTTTTTGTATGGAACTTTGTTGGGAATTCATTTTGTTCATCAATAGATTAATTCATACGTAATATATGTATGCATTTCGTGTTTATTCCGAATACATATAAAAACTGCACATAAATTTTATAGGATATAAATAATAATTTATATTTAGTATTTATTTAAGTTTTTATTTGTATGGAACTTTGTTGGGATATTCATTTTGTTCATCAATAGATTAATTCATATGTAAGTAATATATGTATGCAATTCCCCCCCCCCCCCCATACAAAGCACGTATTAATTCAAATAAAACAAGGACTTGCAAAAATACAAACTTGCTGCGATTGTTGTTTCATGAACCAGTCGATCAATATTATCATTTGTCACACCAAAGAGAACAATCGTAAAAGTGCATCAATACATATCTATTTTATCTATTTTCCGGCTGAAAAAAGCATCAAATAAAAAACAATAGGAGTGAGTATGTGAAATGAAAATTAACCTAAAATATTTTAAAAAAAACGCTTGTTAGAGCTTGAGACAAATAGCTGACTATGATTTATATAGTATAATGCAAAGAGAAATAGTAAGCCACACACAAAACATGAGAAGATTCACAATTAAAAAATAATCTAAAAATAAAGAAATATCTATATCCGCGAACCATGTTTTGAGATGTGTTGATAATAGAGAAGGGAATTCTTTATATGGGAAATGATAATTGGTTTATAAATGTGATTTCATCGTTTATAAAAGAACATTCTAATGATTTTTGGATGATAATATTTTACAAATTGATTATAAATCGGATTACAAAAAGATTTGATATCCGAATCTCGTGTTTATTCCAAATACATATAAAATCTGCACTTAAATTCTTATAGGATATAACATAATAATTTATATTATAAGATAATTTATATTATAAGTTTTTATTTGTATGGAACTTTGTTGGGATATTCCATTTTGTTCATCAATAGATTAATTAATACGTAATATATGTATGCATTTCGTGTTTATTCCGAATACATATAAAAACTGCACTGAAATTCTTATAGGATATAACATAATAATTTATATTATAAGATCATTTATATTATAAGTTTTTATTTGTATGGAACTTTGTTGGGATATTCCATTTTGTTCATCAATAGATTAATTCATAGGTAAGTAATATATGTATGCAACTTTATATTATAAGTTATAAATTATATTATAAGATAATTTATATTATAAGTTATATAATATAAATTATATTATACGTTTTTATTTGTATGGAACTTTGTTGGAATATTCTATTTTGTTCATCAATAGATTAATTCATATGTAAGTAATATATGTATGCAATTCCCCCACCCCCCATACAAAGCACGTATTAATTCAAATAAAACAAGGACTTGCAAAAAATACAAACTTGCTGCGATTGTTGTTTCATGAACCAGTCGATCAATATTATCATTTGTCACACCAAAGAGAACAATCGTAAAAGTGCATCAATACATATCTATTTTATCTATTTTCCGGCTGAAAAAAGCATCAAATAAAAAACAATAGGAGTGAGTATGTGAAATGAAAATTAACCTAAAATATTTTAAAAAAAACGCTTGTTAGAGCTTGAGACAAATAGCTGACTATGATTTATATAGTATAATGCAAAGAGAAATAGTAAGCCACACACAAAACATGAGAAGATTCACAATTAAAAAATAATCTAAAAATAAAGAAATATATATATCCGCGAACCATGTTTTGAAATGTGTTGATAATAGAGAAGGGAATTCTTTATATGGGAAATGATAATTGGTTTATAAATGTGATTTCATCGTTTATAAAAGAACATTCTAATGATTTTTGGATGATAATATTTTACAAATTGATTATAAATCGGATTACAAAAAGATTTGATATCCGAATCTCGTGTTTATTCCGAATACATATAAAATCTGCACTTAAATTCTTATAGGATATAACATAATAATTTATATTATAAGATAATTTATATTATAAGTTTTTATTTGTATGGAACTTTGTTGGGATATTCCATTTTGTTCATCAATTGATTAATTCATAGGTAAGTAATATATGTATGCAACTTTATATTATAAGTTATAAATTATATTATAAGATAATTTATATTATAAGTTATATAATATAAATTATATTATACGTTTTTATTTGTATGGAACTTTGTTGGAATATTCTATTTTGTTCATCAATAGATTAATTCATATGTAAGTAATATATGTATGCAATTCCCCCACCCCCCATACAAAGCACGTATTAATTCAAATAAAACAAGGACTTGCAAAAAATACAAACTTGCTGCGATTGTTGTTTCATGAACCAGTCGATCAATATTATCATTTGTCACACCAAAGAGAACAATCGTAAAAGTGCATCAATACATATCTATTTTATCTATTTTCCGGCTGAAAAAAGCATCAAATAAAAAACAATAGGAGTGAGTATGTGAAATGAAAATTAACCTAAAATATTTTAAAAAAAAACGCTGTTAGAGCTTGAGACAAATAGCTGACTATGATTTATATAGTATAATGCAAAGAGAAATAGTAAGCCACACACAAAACATGAGAAGATTCACAATTAAAAAATAATCTAAAAATAAAGAAATATATATATCCGCGAACCATGTTTTGAAATGTGTTGATAATAGAGAAGGGAATTCTTTATATGGGAAATGATAATTGGTTTATAAATGTGATTTCATCGTTTATAAAAGAACATTCTAATGATTTTTGGATGATAATATTTTACAAATTGATTATAAATCGGATTACAAAAAGATTTGATATCCGAATCTCGTGTTTATTCCGAATACATATAAAATCTGCACTTAAATTCTTATAGGATATAACATAATAATTTATATTATAAGATAATTTATATTATAAGTTTTTATTTGTATGGAACTTTGTTGGGATATTCCATTTTGTTCATCAATTGATTAATTCATAGGTAAGTAATATATGTATGCAACTTTATATTATAAGTTATAAATTATATTATAAGATAATTTATATTATAAGTTATATAATATAAATTATATTATACGTTTTTATTTGTATGGAACTTTGTTGGAATATTCTATTTTGTTCATCAATAGATTAATTCATATGTAAGTAATATATGTATGCAATTCCCCCACCCCCATACAAAGCACGTATTAATTCAAATAAAACAAGGACTTGCAAAAAATACAAACTTGCTGCGATTGTTGTTTCATGAACCAGTCGATCAATATTATCATTTGTCACACCAAAGAGAACAATCGTAAAAGTGCATCAATACATATCTATTTTATCTATTTTCCGGCTGAAAAAAGCATCAAATAAAAAACAATAGGAGTGAGTATGTGAAATGAAAATTAACCTAAAATATTTTAAAAAAAAACGCTTGTTAGAGCTTGAGACAAATAGCTGACTATGATTTATATAGTATAATGCAAAGAGAAATAGTAAGCCACACACAAAACATGAGAAGATTCACAATTAAAAAATAATCTAAAAATAAAGAAATATCTATATCCGCGAACCATGTTTTGAGATGTGTTGATAATAGAGAAGGGTATTCTTTATATGGGAAATGATAATTGGTTTATAAATGTGATTTCATCGTTTATAAAAGAACATTCTAATGATTTTTGGATGATAATATTTGACAAATTGATCATAAATCGGATTACAAAAAGATTTGATATCCGAATCTCGTGTTTATTCCGAATACATATAAAATCTGCACTTAAATTCTTATAGGATATAACATAATAATTTATATTATAAGATAATTTATATTATAAGTTTTTATTTGTATGGAACTTTGTTGGGATATTCCATTTTGTTCATCAATTGATTAATTCATAGGTAAGTAATATATGTATGCAACTTTATATTATAAGTTATAAATTATATTATAAGATAATTTATATTATAAGTTATATAAGATAATTTATATTATACGTTTTTATTTGTATGGAACTTTGTTGGAATATTCTATTTTGTTCATCAATAGATTAATTCATATGTAAGTAATATATGTATGCAATTCCCCCACCCCCCATACAAAGCACGTATTAATTCAAATAAAACAAGGACTTGCAAAAAGTACAAACTTGCTGCGATTGTTGTTTCATGAACCAGTCGATCAATATTATCATTTGTCACACCAAAGAGAACAATCGTAAAAGTGCATCAATACATATCTATTTTATCTATTTTCCGGCTGAAAAAAGCATCAAATAAAAAACAATAGGAGTGAGTATGTGAAATGAAAATTAACCTAAAATATTTTAAAAAAACGCTTGTTAGAGCTTGAGACAAATAGCTGACTATGATTTATATAGTATAATGCAAAGAGAAATAGTAAGCCACACACAAAACATGAGAAGATTCACAATTAAAAAATAATCTAAAAATAAAGAAATATCTATATCCGCGAACCATGTTTTGAGATGTGTTGATAATAGAGAAGGGTATTCTTTATATGGGAAATGATAATTGGTTTATAAATGTGATTTCATCGTTTATAAAAGAACATTCTAATGATTTTTGGATGATAATATTTTACAAATTGATTATAAATCGGATTACAAAAAGATTTGATATCCGAATCTCGTGTTTATTCCAAATACATATAAAATCTGCACTTAAATTCTTATAGGATATAACATAATAATTTATATTATAAGATAATTTATATTATAAGTTTTTATTTGTATGGAACTTTGTTGGGATATTCCATTTTGTTCATCAATAGATTAATTAATACGTAATATATGTATGCATTTCGTGTTTATTCCGAATACATATAAAAACTGCACTGAAATTCTTATAGGATATAACATAATAATTTATATTATAAGATCATTTATATTATAAGTTTTTATTTGTATGGAACTTTGTTGGGATATTCCATTTTGTTCATCAGTAGATTAATTCATAGGTAAGTAATATATGTATGCAACTTTATATTATAAGTTATAAATTATATTATAAGATAATTGATATTATAAGTTATATAATATAAATTATATTATACGTTTTTATTTGTATGGAACTTTGTTGGAATATTCTATTTTGTTCATCAATAGATTAATTCATATGTAAGTAATATATGTATGCAATTCCCCCACCCCCCATACAAAGCACGTATTAATTCAAATAAAACAAGGACTTGCAAAAAGTACAAACTTGCTGCGATTGTTGTTTCATGAACCAGTCGATCAATATTATCATTTGTCACACCAAAGAGAACAATCGTAAAAGTGCATCAATACATATCTATTTTATCTATTTTCCGGCTGAAAAAAGCATCAAATAAAAAACAATAGGAGTGAGTATGTGAAATGAAAATTAACCTAAAATATTTTAAAAAAAACGCTTGTTAGAGCTTGAGACAAATAGCTGACTATGATTTATATAGTATAATGCAAAGAGAAATAGTAAGCCACACACAAAACATGAGAAGATTCACAATTAAAAAATAATCTAAAAATAAAGAAATATCTATATCCGCGAACCATGTTTTGAGATGTGTTGATAATAGAGAAGGGAATTCTTTATATGGGAAATGATAATTGGTTTATAAATGTGATTTCATCGTTTATAAAAGAACATTCTAATGATTTATTATATTATAAGATAATTTATATTATACGTTTTTATTTGTATGGAACTTTGTTGGGATATTCCATTTTGTTCATCAATAAATTAATTCATATGTAAGTAATATATGTATGCAATTTATATTATAAGTTTTTATTTGTATGGAACTTTGTTGGGATATTCCATTTTGTTCATCAATAGATTAATTAATACGTAATATATGTATGCATTTCGTGTTTATTCCGAATACATATAAAAACTGCATTTAAATTCTTATAGGATATAACATAATAATTTTTATTATAAGATCATTTATATTATAAGTTTTTATTTGTATGGAACTTTGTTGGGATATTCCATTTTGTTCATCAATAGATTAATTCATACGTAATATATGTATGCATTTCGTGTTTATTCCGAATACATATAAAAACTGTACTTAAATTCTTATAGGATATAACATAATAATTTATATTATAAGATAATTTATATTATAAGTTTTTATTTGTATGGAACTTTGTTGGGATATTCCATTTTGTTCATCAATAGATTAATTCATACGTAATATATGTATGCATTTCGTGTTTATTCCGAATACATATAAAAACTGCACTTAAATTCTTATAGGATATAACATAATAAATTATATTATAAGATAATTTATATTATAAATTTTTATTTGTATGGAACTTTGTTGGGAAATTCCATTTTGTTCATCAATAGATTAATTCATACGTAATATATGTATGCATTTCGTGTTTATTCCGAATACATATAAAAACTGCACATAAATTCTTATAGGATATAACATAATAATTTATATTATAAGATCATTTATATTATAAGTTTTTATTTGTATGGAACTTTGTTGGGATATTCCATTTTGTTCATCAATAGATTAATTCATATGTAAGTAATATATGTATGCAATCCCCCCCCCCCCCCCCATACAAAGCACGTATTAATTCAAATAACACAGGGACTTGCAAAAAGTACAAACTTGCTGCGATTGTTGTTTCATGAACCAGTCGATCAATATTATCATTTGTCACACCAAAGAGAACAATCGTAACAGTGCATCAATACATATCTATTTTATCTATTTTCCGGCTGAAAAAAGCATCAAATAAAAAACAATAGGAGTGAGTATGTGAAATGAAAATTAACCTAAAATATTTAAAAAAAAATGCTTGTTAGAGCTTGAGACAAATAACTGACTATGATTTATATAGTATAATGCAAAGAGAAATAGTAAGCCACATACAAAACATGAGAAGATTCACAATTAAAAAATAATCTAAAAATAAAGAAATATATATATCCGCGAACCATGTTTTGAGATGTGTTGATAATAGAGAAGGGAATTCTTTATATGGGAAATGATAATTGGTTTATAAATGTGATTTCATCGTTTATAAAAGAACATTCTAATGATTTTTGGATGATAATATTTTACAAATTGATTATAAATCGGATTACAAAAAGATTTGATATCCGAATCTCGTGTTTATTCCGAATACATATAAAATCTGCACTTAAATTCTTATAGGATATAACATAATAATTTATATTATAAGATAATTTATATTATAAGTTTTTATTTGTATGGAACTTTGTTGGGATATTCCATTTTGTTCATCAATAGATTAATTAATACGTAATATATGTATGCATTTCGTGTTTATTCCGAATACATATAAAAACTGCACTTAAATTCTTATAGGATATAACATAATAATTTATATTATAAGATCATTTATATTATAAGTTTTTATTTGTATGGAACTTTGTTGGGATATTCCATTTTGTTCATCAATAGATTAATTCATAGGTAAGTAATATATGTATGCAACTTTATATTATAAGTTATAAATTATATTATAAGATAATTTATATTATAAGTTATATAATATAAATTATATTATACGTTTTTATTTGTATGGAACTTTGTTGGAATATTCTATTTTGTTCATCAATAGATTAATTCATATGTAAGTAATATATGTATGCAATTCCCCCACCCCCCATACAAAGCACGTATTAATTCAAATAAAACAAGGACTTGCAAAAAATACAAACTTGCTGCGATTGTTGTTTCATGAACCAGTCGATCAATATTATCATTTGTCACACCAAAGAGAACAATCGTAAAAGTGCATCAATACATATCTATTTTATCTATTTTCCGGCTGAAAAAAGCATCAAATAAAAAACAATAGGAGTGAGTATGTGAAATGAAAATTAACCTAAAATATTTTAAAAAAAACGCTTGTTAGAGCTTGAGACAAATAGCTGACTATGATTTATATAGTATAATGCAAAGAGAAATAGTAAGCCACACACAAAACATGAGAAGATTCACAATTAAAAAATAATCTAAAAATAAAGAAATATATATATCCGCGAACCATGTTTTGAAATGTGTTGATAATAGAGAAGGGAATTCTTTATATGGGAAATGATAATTGGTTTATAAATGTGATTTCATCGTTTATAAAAGAACATTCTAATGATTTTTGGATGATAATATTTTACAAATTGATTATAAATCGGATTACAAAAAGATTTGATATCCGAATCTCGTGTTTATTCCGAATACATATAAAATCTGCACTTAAATTCTTATAGGATATAACATAATAATTTATATTATAAGATAATTTATATTATAAGTTTTTATTTGTATGGAACTTTGTTGGGATATTCCATTTTGTTCATCAATTGATTAATTCATAGGTAAGTAATATATGTATGCAACTTTATATTATAAGTTATAAATTATATTATAAGATAATTTATATTATAAGTTATATAATATAAATTATATTATAAGATAATTTATATTATACGTTTTTATTTGTATGGAACTTTGTTGGGGTATTCCATTTTGTTCATTAATAAATTAATTCATATGTAAGTAATATATGTATGTAATATATATATGTATGAAAATAATCTAAAAATAAAGAAATATATATATCCGCGAACCATGTTTTGAGATGTGTTGATAATAGAGAAGGGAATTCTTTATATGGGAAATGATAATTGGTTTATAAATGTGATTTCATCGTTTATAAAAGAACATTCTAATGATTTATTATATTATAAGAGAATTTATATTATACGTTTTTATTTGTATGGAACTTTGTTGGGATATTCCATTTTGTTCATCAATAAATTAATTCATATGTAAGTAATATATGTATGCAATTTATATTATAAGTTTTTATTTGTATGGAACTTTGTTGGTATATTCCATTTTGTTCATCAATAGATTAATTAATACGTAATATATGTATGCATTTCGTGTTTATTCCGAATACATATAAAATCTGCACTTAAATTCTTATAGGATATAACATAATAATTTATATTATAAGATCATTTATATTATAAGTTTTTATTTGTATGAAACTTTGTTGGGATATTCCATTTTGTTCATCAATAGATTAATTCATACGTAATATATGTATGCATTTCGTGTTTATTCCGAATACATATAAAAACTGCACTTAAATTCTTATAGGATTTAACATAATAATTTATATTATAAGATAATTTATATTATAAGTTTTTATTTGTATGGAACTTTGTTGGGATATTCCATTTTGTTCATCAATAGATTAATTCATACGTAATATATGTATGCATTTCGTGTTTATTCCGAATACATATAAAAACTGCACTTAAATTCTTATAGGATATAACATAATAAATTATATTATAAGATAATTTATATTATAAATTTTTATTTGTATGGAACTTTGTTGGGAAATTCCATTTTGTTCATCAATAGATTAATTCATACGTAATATATGTATGCATTTCGTGTTTATTCCGAATACATATAAAAACTGCACATAAATTCTTATAGGATATAACATAATAATTTATATTATAAGATCATTTATATTATAAGTTTTTATTTGTATGGAACTTTGTTGGGATATTCCATTTTGTTCATCAATAGATTAATTCATATGTAAGTAATATATGTATGCAATTCCCCCCCCCCCCCCCCCCCCCCATACAAAGCACGTATTAATTCAAATAACACAGGGACTTGCAAAAAGTACAAACTTGCTGCGATTGTTGTTTCATGAACCAGTCGATCAATATTATCATTTGTCACACCAAAGAGAACAATCGTAACAGTGCATCAATACATATCTATTTTATCTATTTTCCGGCTGAAAAAAGCATCAAATAAAAAACAATAGGAGTGAGTATGTGAAATGAAAATTAACCTAAAATATTTAAAAAAAAACGCTTGTTAGAGCTTGAGACAAATAGCTGACTATGATTTATATAGTATAATGCAAAGAGAAATAGTAAGCCACATACAAAACATGAGAAGATTCACAATTAAAAAATAATCTAAAAATAAAGAAATATATATATCCGCGAACCATGTTTTGAGATGTGTTGATAATAGAGAAGGGAATTCTTTATATGGGAAATGATAATTGGTTTATAAATGTGATTTCATCGTTTATAAAAGAACATTCTAATGATTTTTGGATGATAATATTTTACAAATTGATTATAAATCGGATTACAAAAAGATTTGATATCCGAATCTCGTGTTTATTCCGAATACATATAAAATCTGCACTTAAATTCTTATAGGATATAACATAATAATTTATATTATAAGATAATTTATATTATAAGTTTTTATTTGTATGGAACTTTGTTGGGATATTCCATTTTGTTCATCAATAGATTAATTCATAGGTAAGTAATATATGTATGCAACTTTATATTATAAGTTATAAATTATATTATAAGATAATTTATATTATAAGTTATATAATATAAATTATATTATACGTTTTTATTTGTATGGAACTTTGTTGGAATATTCTATTTTGTTCATCAATAGATTAATTCATATGTAAGTAATATATGTATGCAATTCCCCCACCCCCCATACAAAGCACGTATTAATTCAAATAAAACAAGGACTTGCAAAAAGTACAAACTTGCTGCGAGTGTTGTTTCATGAACCAGTCGATCAATATTATCATTTGTCACACCAAAGAGAACAATCGTAAAAGTGCATCAATACATATCTATTTTATCTATTTTCCGGCTGAAAAAAGCATCAAATAAAAAACAATAGGAGTGAGTATGTGAAATGAAAATTAACCTAAAATATTTTTAAAAAAAACGCTTGTTAGAGCTTGAGACAAATAGCTGACTATGATTTATATAGTATAATGCAAAGAGAAATAGTAAGCCACACACAAAACATGAGAAGATTCACAATTAAAAAATAATCTAAAAATAAAGAAATATATATATCCGCGAACCATGTTTTGAGATGTGTTGATAATAGAGAAGGGAATTCTTTATATGGGAAATGATAATTGGTTTATAAATGTGATTTCATCGTTTATAAAAGAACATTCTAATGATTTTTGGATGATAATATTTTACAAATTGATTATAAATCGGATTACAAAAAGATTTGATATCCGAATCTCGTGTTTATTCCGAATACATATAAAATCTGCACTTAAATTCTTATAGGATATAACATAATAATTTATATTATAAGATAATTTATATTATAAGTTTTTATTTGTATGGAACTTTGTTGGGATATTCCATTTTGTTCATCAATAGATTAATTCATAGGTAAGTAATATATGTATGCAACTTTATATTATAAGTTTTAAATTATATTATAAGATAATTTATATTATAAGTTATATAATATAAATTATATTATAAGATAATTTATATTATACGTTTTTATTTGTATGGAACTTTGTTGGGATATTCCATTTTGTTCATCAATAAATTAATTCATATGTAAGTAATATATATATGTATGAAAATAATCTAAAAATAAAGAAATATATATATCCGCGAACCATGTTTTGAGATGTGTTGATAATAGAGAAGGGAATTCTTTATATGGGAAATGATAACTGGTTTATAAATGTGATTTCATCGTTTATAAAAGAACATTCTAATGATTTATTATATTATAAGATAATTTATATTATATGTTTTTATTTGTATGGAACTTTGTTGGGATATTCCATTTTGTTCATCAATAAATTAATTCATATGTAAGTAATATATGTATGCAATTTATATTATAAGTTTTTATTTGTATGGAACTTTGTTGGGATATTCCATTTTGTTCATCAATAGATTAATTAATACGTAATATATGTATGCATTTCGTGTTTATTCCGAATACATATAAAAACTGCACTTAAATTCTTATAGGATATAACATAATAATTTATATTATAAGATCATTTATATTATAAGTTTTTATTTGTATGGAACTTTGTTGGGATATTCCATTTTGTTCATCAATAGATTAATTCATAGGTAAGTAATATATGTATGCAACTTTATATTATAAGTTATAAATTATATTATAAGATAATTTATATTATACGTTTTTATTTGTATGGAACTTTGTTGGAATATTCCATTTTGTTCATCAATAGATTAATTCATATGTAAGTAATATATGTATGCAATTCCCCCCCCCCCCATACAAAGCACGTATTAATTCAAATAACACAGGGACTTGCAAAAAGTACAAACTTACTGCGATTGTTGTTTCATGAACCAGTCGATCAATATTATCATTTGTCACACCAAAGAGAACAATCGTAACAGTGCATCAATACATATCTATTTTATCTATTTTCCGGCTGAAAAAAGCATCAAATAAAAAACAATAGGAGTGAGTATGTGAAATGAAAATTAACCTAAAATATTTTTAAAAAAACGCTTGTTAGAGCTTGAGACAAATAGCTGACTATGATTTATATAGTATAATGCAAAGAGAAATAGTAAGCCACACACAAAACATGAGAAGATTCACAATTAAAAAATAATCTAAAAATAAAGAAATATATATATCCGCGAACCATGTTTTGAGATGTGTTGATAATAGAGAAGGAAATTCTTTATATGGGAAATGATAATTGGTTTATAAATGTGATTTCATCGTTTATAAAAGAACATTCTAATGATTTTTGGATGATAATATTTTACAAATTGATTATAAATCGGATTACAAAAAGATTTGATATCCGAATCTCGTGTTTATTCTGAATACATATAAAATCTGCACTTAAATTCTTATAGGATATAACATAATAATTTATATTATAAGATAATTTATATTATAAGTTTTTATTTGTATGGAACTTTGTTGGGATATTCCATTTTGTTCATCAATAGATTAATTAATACGTAATATATGTATGCATTTCGTGTTTATTCCGAATACATATAAAAACTGCACTGAAATTCTTATAGGATATAACATAATAATTTATATTATAAGATCATTTATATTATAAGTTTTTATTTGTATGGAACTTTGTTGGGATATTCCATTTTGTTCATCAATAGATTAATTCATAGGTAAGTAATATATGTATGCAACTTTATATTATAAGTTATAAATTATATTATAAGATAATTTATATTATACGTTTTTATTTGTATGGAACTTTGTTGGAATATTCTATTTTGTTCATCAATAGATTAATTCATATGTAAGTAATATATGTATGCAATCCCCCCCCCCCATACAAAGCACGTATTAATTCACTAATTTACTTACGGTAGTGAAATATACTTACAGTTAAGAGTGTCAAAATGGGTCAGAATTATTGGTCAACCCAATCCAACCTAACCCAATAACCCTAATGGATGAAATATTTTTTATCCTAATGGATTAATGGATCAAATGGGTTAGTGAATTTCATAGTTTGAATTAAAATGGGTTGGGCTAAAATAAGGTAATGGATATCCATTTTCAATCCACCAAATTTTTTTAATAACAAGAAATTAAAACAAATCTTCGATCAATTTGATTTCTCTTCATCGATCTAGAATCTTCGATCTCCTTCATCGTTTTCTCTTTGATCAAATTTGATTTCTCTTCGATCGAAACAAATCTCCTTCATCGTTTTCGTGATTTCTCTTCGATCTCCTTCATCGTTTTCGTGTTTTCGTGGTTCACCGATTCAATCAATTGACTCACTGAATCATTTACAGGAAACCCATCAAGCTATGACAAGGTAAAGACTCAGGATCATTCTCGACTAAATTTGTGATCATAGACCCATCAAGCTATGATATCTGCCTTTGTACTTGGTTTTAGTTTTCTTAGCTTGAAACTTCGTGTTAAATGTGGTATTGGTATTTTCCCTAAAACTGGAGCATGAGTGAAACACTTTAGTTCCTTCAGTAGTAAATTGTAAACCAGTGGTATGGTAAGTACCCTTGAATGGCTCATATTCTTTTTGTTGATTGGTTCTTGCAAATCAAATCCTGGAATCTTCCTGGTTTCTCCGTGATTGCATGTTTTGAGGAAATTCTGTTTCCTTGAACATTCTTTTCGTGATTTACCACTGAATGATCAAGGGCAGCCACACACCGTAGTGACACTGCTTTCTATGTTTATCTTAAAGGGTAAAGCTCCAAGGACTTTGAAGATTAGTTTGGAGATGGGGTAGGTAGGTAACAATTGCCTAAGATTCTTTCTAGGTAGTGGTGGATTTTATTTTAAAACCGTGTGTTGACTAATGAAAGAGTAATAATGTGATCACAGAGTGAAATGTCAATTTTCAAGTGGGGTGGAATCTGCAAAGAAAATGCTTTCCTTGCTCTACTTTGCTTCCTTTTGCATTCCACATGAACTTGTGCTTTCCCTTCGTTTTCCACTCTCTTCTTCATCCCAATTATTGACACTACCCTAAACCAAACCAACCCTTCTTTTTCCCCTTTGCATTGCATCACTCTCCATTATTTTTTGTTCTTTTTTGGTCAGGTTTTAGATTATAGCTCTTGTAAGCTGGTTAAAGAGAGTAGCTGGTGAGAGTGGCTGGATTTATAAGGGTGTTTCGGTAGGCTGTTTGGATTGTGGTATGCTTTGGTTGGACAATTAGTTGAGACTCTCTCATGAATCAAGTCTCTCTGGTTGGTCGATTTGAATATCAAACTGAGTGTTATGTTTTAGTTTTGGTTGCTTTGAATCAGTGTTTTAGTAAACTTGATTTGCAGGGTTAGGGAATGCAAGTAAAGAACCAGGTTGATCAATTGGCTCAGGTACACGAGTGAAGTAATTGTGATGAGCCTGGAGAGAAGCTCCACCACACACCACATAATTGTTTTGATTGTATAAAAACGTGATTTTGTAGAACATATTTTTCAAAATAAGTTTTTAAAACGAAAATATGATTTGTATTTTTCTTTTGTCAAACATGATTTTACATTTTTTAATAAATATTTATATAATCATTTTATGTATCAAAATAAAATGGGTTGGGTCAAAGTCAATCCAACCCATTTATGTTTAATGGGTTCATGAGTTGATCCAACCCAATTGCTAAATGGATTGGGTTAACCCATAAACCATTAACATTCAACCCATTTGGGTTATGAGTTGGGTTGGGTTGGATCATCCATTTTGACACCCCTACTTACAGTAGTGGTGGTATATATGTATAGGTTAGCTAGATGTTGGAATAGCTATCTTCATAAAAAAAAAATTATTATATCAAAATTATCAAAAAGTCTAATTAAATCTTATCAAATCTCCGAATCTGATTTTTCTAAAAAAATTTATCGTGAGTTCTTTGAATTAATAAGATTAGTTTTATTTAAATGATTTTATACCTTTACTTATCCAATAATTTAAGAGGATTAAGCCTTGTCACAATTTTTGCTAAGACATGTCATCATTCTTTCAATCCATGTCATAGTTTTTAACCAATGAAATTATAACAATTAATGAGGCGTCTTTTTAATTTATTTATCCGTCAAGTTTATTGCATTGTAATTTATTTTGTTTATTTGAGTTTACACGTCTTTTTAGTTGAAATATATTGAGTAAACTCTCACTGCTTTCTTTTTTATATAAAAAAAAATCTCACCTCATTCACATCTCTTTTCAACGTTTACATACATATATATATATATATATATATACCACTTACCAAATAGTCGCTTTTCAATTACATGCAAAAATCGTCAATCGTGTTTGAAGCTCATGTCATTTTTTAATATACAAGAATACCAACTATTTTACTTTTTCAATTAATCTCTATATTTTAGATTTCGAATGTTCTATTAACTTTTTTCCGTCGTGATACACGAGAACACGATATACCCTAACCAAATTACAAATAGTATACATAATACATGGTAGTAAATGGTAATAGAAACAATGAAAAATATGAAATATGAAATTTGTCATAGACGGGTGGTATATGAAAAGGACTGAAACAGGTTTTCGATATTTCAGTTTGTTGTGGCATTTTTATGCAGAGATCATGTTAGTTTTCTTTGTATTGTTCCAATATTATTGTACGTCCCCGAAAAGACTATACGTGATATTTTTTGTAACCTTTATTTTTCAACCATAATAAACAAGTTTTTGTGTGTGTAAACATTCAATTTGTCAATTAACTTTTTATATATATATATTTATTTCATATAAAGTTGTGATACATTATTTATTAAGGAAAAAAATTAGTTTGGCACTAATTTAATGTTTATTACTAGATTAACTCTTATTTTAATGTTATTATTAATGAGGTTTTGATGCATGTTTTGTCTTTAAATCATTTGTTAGTAAAAATCATCATTACAAAAATGTCATTATTAAAAAGAAAAATGATGCCATATAACAGACGACTTACTATATCGACTTTACATGAAGCAGTAGACTTATTTTGAAACAAATTTACTTCATTGTGGCCACAAATTTAATGAATAATGACAAATTTATTATGTTCTCATCGATTTATTTGACAAAAAACTTTTTGTAGTAATAGATTTATTACCTATGATAGATAATTAGTTTTCAATAGATTGTTTTCTTTAGCCCACGTATTTACTTCATTTTGATATACTTATTAAGATTCTATAGACTCTCTTTTTTTGTTACGGATTTACTTCATTGATAGATTTATTAAGATTCCATAGACTTATTTCTCTTCGGACAATGATTTATTTTATTTTTTCACATTTATTAGGACTCCATAAATTTGTTTTGTTCTGCCACAGATTTATATAATAAATTTGTTTTCTTTTGACCATAAACTTTTTTTTTCTTTGGCACAGATTTATTTCATTTTGACAAACTAATTAGGATTCCATAGATTTGGATTTCTTCGGAACAAACTTACTTCATTTTGACAAATTTATCCAAGCTAAATCTTCCTTCTTGCTTGTATTTACCTAGGTTGGCTGATGCTCCTTTCGGTCTGAGCCGTCGTTAATGGATCTTCGCTGGCTCATCCTTCGATCTGTCTTCCGAAGCTCCGCTTCGGATCAGATCTGAGGCGGGTATGGCAATGGGTGCTAAATCTGGTACCACCAATTAGGGTTTCGAAAAACCTAGAAACAAAACTTTGTCGTTCAATGATAATGATGGATGATGACGATGAGGGATGACAAATTGTAGACAAATTGTAGTATCAATTTGAGTTTACGTCATTTAGAAGAGAATTATAGTTTCAGTTAGAGTTTAAGTCATTTGTAAGAATTTTCTTTCATTCTAGTGGTTTCAACCTAGGTTGCACAGAAGCTTTGTTGGAGGATCGATTCCCGCTTTGGAATCGGAATCAGAATCGGAAGCTTCCGCAAACTCTTGAAGGCGTCGTGAAAACGCGATTCCAAAAAAATCAAGTTTCGAAGCGTTTTGGAAGTTTCGATTTCGTTTTAAATTTTTTTATTTTTTTATTTAGGAAGCGTTAAAAATAAACAATTAACAAATTTATAATATATATATGGTATTTTATTAGCGTGACTTAAAAATCATATTTTTAAAATCCTATCAAACAGTTCAAACATTGTTTTCATCCTCATTTTTATTAGCTCCATCAAACATATTCGTTTCAGTTTTGGTTCATCAAAAACAAAAAATTTAAACTCAAGGCTTCTAAGGTTAATGTCATCCAACGAGTCAAATTAGTCACCTCCAACATCTCATATGTAACTTCTAAAAGACCTTCTTTATAAGTAGAAGTGGAGTTGGAAGCGGTTTTATTTGACGGCATGGATGAAAATGAGGATGATAAAATGTTCTAAATATTTGATTTTGAATGTTATGGATTTTTTTAATTATTATTTTACTTGATTTGATGTTGTTTAAAACAATTTCTTTTACTATAGTTTGGTATTTTGAGTTTTAGACGCTTTCAACAGGTATCCCCTTCCGCCTACACGCTTCTGATTTCATGCAACCTAGGTTTCAACACAATGTAGAATGATTTTTAATTTGGTTCATTTGAATTTGAGTACAAACAACAAAAATAATTGTCGTACAGTACAAAAAGATTGAGAAACAAAGGAATTAAAAAAAAATTCCATCAAAAGCAAACAAAGACATAGTTTTTAACAAAAGAAAGACAAGAAATAATGGGATAGATTGTTTTCCTATCAAAAGCAAACATAGACATAAAACTATTCGTGAGCATGTAGATCCTTGTGATGGTTCGATGTGTGATCTTTGTGATGCTGCCTGCCATTCGTGATCTTTGTGATGGTGCCATTTGTGATAATTGTGGAGGCCTTTCATGTTTATCAACCAAACAAGACAAAGATTAAATATAATGTATACACTAAATAAACAAATATCAAATTAAACAGTGTGGACAAATATCAAATCAAACCTGATTTTTCTTGGGTCTTCCCCTTGGCCTCTTTGGATGATTAAGGACAGTTGAATTTGAACAACTCAATTCATTATGTCCTTCTCCTTTAAAATTTGAACATCTCATGATACGGTATGTTGGGGTCGGATTTCACCCACTGAGCCTCGACCTCCAAAGTTATGATGAGCAACGCGCATGTTTCAAGCAAGCAAGAGGTAATATAACCCCTAGGTCATTTCACCCACAGAAGAAGGTGAAGACCTCCTGAAAACCCCTAAATCCTTTGAACCTTCTACCTGTTGAAGGAACCTTCGAAGTGGTCTTCGTCTCGGGAGGAGCCATGATGCAGCGTCGGAGAGGTCACAGAGCCAGCAGAAGGCGCTGCAGAGACGAAGACTGCCTGGCACCGATGTCACTCAGCAGTGACACCGATGACAGGCAGTGGTGCCGACGTCACTGCCCAGTGACGCCGATGTGCCTGGCCTCATCGACATCCAGGCAGTTGACATCGGCGCCTGAGCCTTTCCATCGGCTTCAGGTCCTTCAACTCCCGTCAGAACTTCAGCAAGGGTTCCAGAAGGTTCAGCATGTCAAAGCCCAGCAGCGAAGCCCACGTAGGCTCGACCGACATAGGCGAAAAAGGCAATCCCTAAGGGTTTAGGAAAAAGGCTTAGCCGACTTAGGGGGTTATATATAGGAATGCAGAAAGGTTTGTAAAGATTTATTTTCACAATTTTATGACACAAGCAATACAAAGCAATTACAAACCCTAATTTCTCTTTGCTCATCATTGTTCTTCATAGCTTATCTTCAGAAATCTCTGCTTCCTCTCGAAACCCTTACAAATCTAATTGTGCGAATTCCGGCTTCCACAATTTGGCGCCGACCAAGGGGACCTAGAGAATTTCTTACACAAAAAAGCTACGTAACAACTCAAAGATGGTGAGCGGCGAAGAAAACACGTCCCGCAGAGACAACCAGGAAAGAGAACCAACGGTCGAGGCTACTGCTGCAAAAACCCCTGCTCAAGGTGACCTAACCGAGGTGAAGAAGATGCTAGACGACTTCTTCACCGAGCAGAAGAAGCAAGCCAAGATGATCGAGGAAAACTCGAGGGAACTGAAAGCTCTTTCGCGAAGAAAACGCGAAAGACCCAACACGGCGAGACTCAGAGAGCGCGTCGACCCTCAGCGCCTCGACTTCTCAGCGCCTCGCACTACTCGGGGAAACCCAGAGGATCTTCCCCCACCGCCTCAGCGTCGAGAAACGAACAAGTCTCCCGAACGCGTCGTGGACGTCTCTGACGAAGAGGAACCAGCCCCCGCAAAGCGTACACGCGCGAAAGGTGCAGAAGGAAGCCGACAAGAACCACGTGCCCCTGACACTCAAAGCGCGTCGAGCTCTTCCAAGACAGAGGTTGTGG
Source organism: Arabis alpina (assembly GCA_900128785.1). Taxonomy (NCBI): domain Eukaryota; kingdom Viridiplantae; phylum Streptophyta; class Magnoliopsida; order Brassicales; family Brassicaceae; genus Arabis; species Arabis alpina. Next base: position 20,965,108 of record LT669793.1, read on the forward strand.
GAGACACCGCGGAATACTCCAACTACTCTAGCGAAGAGCGGTATAAGAAGGAGCAGGAGCGCAGAGCATTCAAACACTCTTATGCTGCAGACCTCGCTGCAGTTAAAGCTCAGATGGATCGAGTAACCTCAGACCTGAAGCACACCCAATCGCAGATGCACCAGGGAACAGGAAAGGCTCCTGCCATCGCTCAGGTTCTAGAAAAGGCAAGGAATACGCCCTTCGACGAACGAATCGCAAAGACAAAAATCTCCGATCCTGGGAGGATCAAGTTACCCGTCTACGAAGGAACCACAGACCCTTCGGATCATCTGATGGAATTCGAGGTGGCCTTGGGGAGAGCAAACTTCAAAGAATCAGAAAAAGACATTGTCTACTGCAAGCTGTTCGTAGAAAGTCTCAAGGGACCTGCCCTTCAATGGTTCTACAAGCTAGAGAAGAATTCAGTTCACACTTTTCTCCAGCTTTCCGAATTGTTCGTGCAGCACTACAACATCTTCATGGAACGGAAAATCTACGACTCGGAACTGTGGAACAACAAACAAGGCGAGACCGAGAGTCTTCGGTCTTTCATGACAAGGTTTAAAAACACGCTGTCAAAGGTCGAAGGGATTAGCAACAAGTCAGCATTAGAAGCTTTACGGGGAGCACTTCGGTGTCCATCTCTATTCTGGCAGGAGATGAGCCTCAACACGCCGACAACAATCCAAGACGCCCTCCACCGCGCTGCTGATTTCGCTCGAACAGAGGAAGAAGTCCAAGCCAGGAAAGGCGGAAAATCCAAACAGGTAAGCGAACCAGCAAAGGTCGCTTTACCTAAGAAAAGCAACCCCGCCTACGTCCAATACGAAGAAGGATCCGGAGGGTCTCATAATTATCAAGTAGAGTCGTCGGGTCGCGGACGCGGAAGAGGCCGTGGGCGCGGTCGCGGAAGAGGAACCTGGAACAACACTTGGACTAGAGAATCAAAGGACTATGACGAGAAGCTATACTGTGATTTCCACAAGGCAAGTGGTCACTCCACCGCAAGGTGTCGCGAGTTAGGACGACAACTCATAGCCAAGCTCACAGAGGGCACCTTGAGAAATAACAACAGCTTGTCAGATTTCAAACCAGAGGAGAGAGCTCCCGCTAACATCGAGGAACAAGTAGATACTCCCAGACGGCAACGCCGCGATGACGGCGCGGAAAACGAACAGCAGCGCGAAGTTATTAACATGATAATGGGAGGCTCACAGTACTGTGCTGATAATGAAACTGCGATCGAAGCTTACCAACGCCGCGCTGACGTCTGCGTAAACATATCAGCACCCGCGAAGCCAAGGCTTTCCAGCGACTCAATCACCTTCGACGAGAAGGACACCGAGGGCCTCGATCAACCACACAATGATCCCTTGGTCATCAACCTTATTATCTACGACTTCAACGTCGCTCGCGTTCTCATCGATACAGGAAGCTCGGTGGATGTCATCTTCAAGAAAACACTTGAGCGAATGAAGATCGATCTGTCCACAATCAAAGGAAGGCCTAAACCCATAACAGGCTTCTCTGGTGAGACAACCATGACTATGGGAACGATTCGCCTTCCTGTCCAAGCTGGCACCGTGAAGAAGATGGTCGACTTCACCGTCTCTGATCATCCGGCGATCTACAACATGATCATGGGAACCCCGTGGCTCAACCTGATGAGAGCCGTACCTTCGACATACCACTTATGCCTCAAATTCCCAACTCCCATCGGCATAAAAACAATATGGGGAAATCAGAGAGATTCCCGTACCTGTTTTCTGGCTGAGCATAAGATGAGAAACATCGAGAAGAAGAAGGAGGACCCCGAACCTCAAGGATCACGAAAAAGAGCGAGAACCAGCCCCGAGCAGGTCAAGAACTTGACTGACCTCTTATAGCAATTACAGATCACAGAAGGTCGTGTAGAAGAAGAGCGACCCACCTGCGAACCTGTAGAGTCTATATGCATTGACAAGCAACACCCCGAAAAATGTGTTGAGATCGGAGCTACGCTTGATGAAGACATTAAAAAGAAGCTCGTGGTCTTCCTCCAGAAAAACGTCAACACCTTTGCATGGGCAGCAGAAGACATGCCTGGAATAGACATCAACGTAGCCAGCCACGAACTCAACGTCGACCCGACCTTCAAGCCAATAAAACAAAAAAGGAGGAAACTCGGTCCCGATCGAGCAAAAGCGGTAAACGACGAGGTCGAAAGGCTTCTACGCGTCGGATCAATCACCGAAGTCAAATACCCCGACTGGCTCGCCAACCCAGTCGTGGTAAAAAAGAAGAACGGGAAGTGGCGTGTCTGCGTCGATTTCACAGATCTGAACAAAGCATGTCCGAAAGACAGCTTCCCTTTACCTCACATCGATCGCTTGGTGGAAGCAACAGCAGGAAATAAACTCTTGACATTCATGGACGCCTTCTCAGGCTATAATCAAATACTAATGCACCCTGAAGATAGAGAGAAGACCGCTTTCATCACCGACCGTGGAATCTACTGTTACAAGGTGATGCCCTTCGGCCTAAAAAACGCAGGAGCAACGTATCAAAGGCTCGTAAACAAGATGTTCAGGGATCAGTTAGGCAAAACAATGGAGGTGTACATAGACGACATGCTCGTGAAGTCCCTCGAAGAAGAAGACCACATCTCTCACCTGGAAGCATGCTTCGAACAGCTGAACCTTCACAACATGAAGCTAAACCCCACGAAGTGTAGGTTTGCGGTAACATCAGCAGAATTCTTGGGATACCTAGTCACTCGTCGTGGCATTGAAGCAAATCCGAAGCAGATCGACGCGCTCATCCAAATGGCATCCCCAAGAAACAAGCGCGAGGTGCAGAGACTAACTGGACGAGTCGCTGCGCTTAACCGTTTCATCTCGCGCTCGACTGACAAGTGCCTGCCTTTCTATGACACGCTGCGAGGTAACAAGCAATTCGAATGGTCTGACAAATGCGAAGACGCTTTCAAACAGCTCAAAGAATATTTGGCGACGCCGCCTATCCTTGCTAAACCAGTCACCGGGGAACCTCTTTTCCTCTACATTGCCGTTTCAGAAACAGCAGTGAGTGCTGTGTTAGTTCGCGAAGAGCGGGGCGAGCAAAAGCCCGTATTCTATGTTAGCAAGACCCTCACCGACGCAGAAACAAGATATCCTCAGCTAGAGAAGCTAGCTCTTTCGATCGTCATGGCATCACGAAAGCTAAGGCCTTACTTTCAATCTCATACGATCGTGATTCTCAGCACTTTCCCTTTACGTACGGTCTTGCATAGTCCAAGTCAGTCTGGCAGATTGGCTAAGTGGGCTATAGAACTTAGCGAATACGACATCGAGTATAAAGGACGAACGTGTAACAAGTCACAAGTGTTAGCGGATTTCCTTATCGAACTCTCAGAAGACCAGTCCGCGAAGAAGGTTCGACCAGGGATCTGGGAACTACACGTCGACGGCTCATCCTCCAAAAACGGTTCCGGAGTAGGGATACACCTAGCATCACCAACAGGCGAGATCCTCGAGCAATCTTTCCGTCTAGGCTTCAGAGCCTCCAACAACGAAGCAGAATACGAAGCCATCATCGCCGGAATGAGACTCGCCCAAGGACTTAACATCGAGCACGTTCACGCCTTCTGCGATTCACAACTGGTCTCCAACCAGTTCAGTGGCGAGTACGCAACCAAAGACGATCGGATGGAAGCTTATCAAAAAATAGTTAAGGACCTCGCCTTGACATTCAAAGAGTTCACACTGACACGAATCCCCCGAGGAGAAAACGTTGACGCAGACGCCTTGGCAAACCTTGCCTCCGCTTCGGCTCCACCAAAAGATCCAACCTTGAAACGGGTTATCCCCGTAGAGATCATCGAATTCCCGAGCATCAAACAAGATATGGCGCTCGCTATGTCGACGCGATCACAGACTGCTAAACAGACTGAAGCCACTACTGAAACAAGGGTCAATGACGTCGAAATGACGGAAGCTGAAGCAAACACAGAACCTGCGCCTTTATCCACGCCAGCACCTGACACCGATGCCATCGGACCCGAAGTCATCGGGGCCGATGTCACCGAAGCCAAGGACCCCGAAGGCCAAAGTCAACTCGAAGAGTCCCCCACGCAGAACCTTCCGCTTGAGCCTACAGACAAAGGCATGGCCGTCCCCATGGACACGGATGAAGAACCCGAATACGGTTGCGACAAACCCTGGATGAATCAAATTCGCGCTTACATCGTTGGTGGAGAGCTCCCTAAAAGCAAGTGGGCAGCTCGCAAGGTACAAAAACAAGCCGCCCGGTACGTCCTGTTTGACGATAACATCTACAGGCGGGGATTCTCCGGTCCTTTGCTCACGTGCGTAGAGGGACAAGAGGCCAGACAATTCATGGAAGAAGTACACAGTGGATCCTGCGGCAATCATTCAGGAGGCAAAGCCTTGGCAATCAAAATTAAGCGTCATGGCCATTTCTGGCCTACCATCGTGAACGATTGCATTAAGTTTTCAGCAAAGTGCGAAAAATGTCAACGTCATGCTCCCAAAATTCATCAACCAACGGAGAAGCTCTCCTCCGTCACTTCCCCTTACCCATTCATGAGATGGGCGATGGACATCGTAGGACCTCTGCATGCGTCAAAACAAAAGCGTTTCCTACTTGTTTTAAACGGATTATTTCTCAAAGTGGGTGGAAGCTGAAGCTTACTCAAGTATCAAAGACGCCCAAGTCGAAAGTTTCGTCTGGAGAAATATCATATGTCGTCACGGAATTCCATTCGAAATTATCACCGACAACGGTTCTCAGTTCATCTCAAACAGGTTCGAGGCCTTCTGCGCAAAGTGGAAAATTCGACTCAACAAATCTACTCCTCGTCACCCCAAGGGAAATGGACAGGCATAAGCAATGAATAAAACGATTCTCGATGGCCTTAGGAAACGCCTGGACGCGAAGAAGGGTCGCTGGGCAGATGAGCTGGAAGGCGTTCTATGGTCCCACCGCACCACTCCCAAGCGCGGAACGGGAGAAACTCCTTTTGCTCTTGTCTATGGAACTGAATGTGTCATACCTTCCGAAGTGACTTCTCCAGGACCGCGACGACGTCTCTTACCAGAAAACGAAGAACTCAATGATTCACTCCTCTTTGATGAACTGGACTTCCTTAGCGAAAGGCGCGATCAGGCACTCATCAGAATAGCCAACTATCAGAATGCAGCCGCACGCTACTACAACTCCAAGGTTCGAGAACGACGTTTCCGCGAGGGAGACTTGGTCCTGCGCGAAGTCTTCCAGAATACAGCAGAGCGCAACGCAGGCAAACTAGGAGCTAACTGGGAAGGACCTTACAAAGTCACCGCTGTAGTCCGTCCCGGCGTCTATGAGCTCGCCACCATGGCTGGCACGCCAATACTCCATTCATGGAACGCGAAGCACTTGAAGAGGTACTATCATTAGTCCTCTTCTAAGGCCCTTGCCTTGAACTACGAGGCGACTTGATCCCTGCAAAGGGTACGTAGGCAGCTTGTCTTCGGACGAGTTCAGTTGCCCTCCTCCGTCTCAGAGGAGGGGGAGTAAGTGTTTTAACGAACTACGGGGCGACTTGATCCCTGCAAAGGGTACGTAGGCAGCTTGTCTTCGGACGAGTTCAGTTGCCCTCCTCCGTCAAAAAGGGGGGGAGTGGGGTACGTATACTCATAATACTCCCATTTTGTACTTGGTATCTGCTTCAAGTAATAGGCATTTGACTCAAGCCTCTTGGACTTCTTTTGTGATTACTCGAAGCTTTGTTTAAACAATATTATCAATTACATCCTCCAGGGATTCTTCAAAGCCTTTTCAAAAAGCAAAGTTCAATCCGCTGTCGTTGCTGCTGGCCACAGCAACAATGTGTGAACCTGAACACATTGACATCCATCACCGGATCCTAAGCGCGCTATATAAGTTATAACAATCAGTTTCAGGGCTTTTGACTCTGGCTGGTTTTAATGTTCACTTCCTGGTCTTTTGACCACGAATGTTCGTTCAAAAACCCAACAACACCGTTGGTAAAAAGCAGCTGTCAATGGTTACTTAGGTTTATACACCGAATAATCATTCAGAAAACCCAACAAACTCGTTGGTCAAGTCAAAAGATGTGATCGCTTCTGGACAGACGTGTTCAGAAAGCACCGCCATCCTAGAAAACCCAACAGCGAACGTTGGTAGAAAATGAGCAAAAAACACACTTGCAATCCTGGACAACACAATCACAAACCCAACAGCAACGTTGGTACGAAAAGCCTAAGACGTGCTATGGTATGAACAACCTTCAACCCATGATAAAGGTGTGGTCAACAAAACGGGTATCATTACTCTAGAAGTTCTATCAAAGGTAAAGCATGAGGCACAATCAGAACAAAATCATAGATAAAGCGTTATAAAAATCAGAAAACCGCTACAATGCGAAGTAAGCATAGTCTTAAGTTGGATACAAACCATCCAACGCTATCTCCAAAAAATTACGAGTAATCATGTCCGAATATCATAAAACAAGCTAAGTCCGAAAAACGAAGATAAGTAAGATCAGTCATCAGCATCCTCCTCGACTGTTGCCTCGACGTCGTCCTCGTCTGACAACTCAACGTCGTCGTCAACAGCGCCAGCAGGAGCCGTAGGGATCTCCAGAACTCTCCAGGCACTAGCAAGGAGTTCTGCGAACACGTCATGGGCATCGTAGATCGGTTGACGCCGCTGGCGCAGCATCTCGATCTTCGACGGGAGATCTGGCGGATCCAATCCCTGAAGAAGGCCGATGAACTCCAAGTTCGCATCGATCTCAGTAAGATTCAACATGTCGTTCTGGGCCTTCCCGCCAATCTCCGCGAGTTGCCCGGCAACCTCGCTGGTCCGCTCCACAAAACTGCGAGTCATCTTGTCTCTGGTCTCCGCAACGGCAGCGTCGATCCTGGTGCGCTGAAGATCGCTAGCAGAGCTAAGCTCACCCCTCAGCCGAACTGTCTCACCCTCGGCCTTAGCACACCGCGACTTGAGCTTCGATAACTTATCTTCATAATCCTTCTTGACCCTCTGCAGAGCAAGAGCATCGCGCTCAAGAGCGTCGTTCCGCTCCACGGTCTCATTCAGCCTCGACTGTAGAGCGGCATTGGCCTCTTTGGCCGCACTAAGCTCGCTACCCCTAGAACGGACGTCCTCATCATAGTCTCCAACCAAACGGTCAAAGAGGAGGGAGAGCTGCAAAAACACGTTATGTAATGTAAAAAAAAAAAATATTAAGGCGTAGAAAGTACTAAAGAGAGGAATGCGGAAGGAGAGGATCAAACCTCGGAATATCTCGACTTCACTACCGCGTAAGCTTTGGCACGGAGCAACCCGTCGCCATCGAGCGGAAACGCCTCTCCGCCGACGGCCGCTGTAGGAAACGCATCCGCCCTTTGCCTCTTCGAAGGGGTCATACGGTCGATGCCTTTTCCTTTGCCACTGGAAATGCGGGCTCTCTCAGCTTACAGCCTGCGGAACTCTGCAACGTCACCCGAAGAAGGAGGAGGAAGAGTGGTCTTCGGTGCAGAAGGTCGTGAGGTTCTCGCCCGCGTCGATGGAGCAGGTGGAATCGAGGTCGTCGGCATCGCCACCCTCGGTGCACCGGTGCCCGAAGACCCTCTGGCCTTCGCTGCTGCCTCGAGCGCAATCTGCTCACGGAGAGACAACCTTGCCTGGCCTCGCCCAAGAACCTTCCTCGGAAGGATATCAGCAGAAAGTGCTCTCTCGATCCTCTTTCGGCTGAACGACCTTCTCCAATTGCCATTCCCAGAAGAGAGTTCCTTGTGCATTGCAGCGAGAAACTCCTTCGAGACTTTAGGCATCGTCGGCTTCACTGCAAAGGATAAATTCAAACGGTTAGTAAACGACAAAGCTAACAGTAAAACAAAATCACTAAGAGTTGGTTACCTCGTCTTTCCCATCTCGTCTTGACAAGGTCGATGCAATCCGCCTCGACGGTCCTCTCGGAGATCTCAGCAAAGAAGAAGCGGTACTCGAAGTGGTCATCCTTACTTGGAAACCCAGCGATGAGTGCCATCCCCGATGAGTTGGCAACACTATACTTGAGCTCTTCGCTTAGACCACGAGTCCTAAAATCTGTCAAGTAGGATAGGTTCTCAATGCTAATGTCAACACCGCACTCTCTGCTCAACACGTAAATACCAAGAAGATTTCTAATACCCCTGGGGTTAATCTGAGCAAGGCAGACACCATGAACCGCTAGATAGCGCATGAGGAAGCGGGGCAGCGGAAACCAGAGCAGGCACTGATCGAAGTAGTTCTCGAACAAAGTCATGTATCCCGCAGGCGGGGCGTCAGCTCTATCAGCAAGAGTGGGAGCAACTAGCACGATCTCCTCTGAAATCCCGCAGTGCCTACGGAGTCACCTCAACGACTTCGGATCTGAGAGAGAAGACCCAGGAAGGTCAGGACAAACCTTCGACTTGGCCTTCTTTTTAGCTTTCTTCACCTTCTTAACCTTCTTCGTTCTCTCAACCTCGACGGACATGTCTTCATCGGCATCCTCGTCACTCGAAGCACTCGAATCAGACGATGAGGAAGAAGACGATGCATCCGCCCTACCGAACGGAAGATTTGGGTCGGTGTCATCCGCGAACGAGGGGCAATCAGTGACTAGAGAACGATGGGTCTCGATGATTTCGACATCAACAACAGGCCAGATTCCCGGACCAACAAAAGCTTCGGCCTCGACGCGGCAAGTCCTGACGACATCGGCGTCGTCCGCACGTCCGGGTCTCGACGACGTCGTCCTCGGGTCGTCGTCATCGAGTAGAGACCTCGGGACTTCGTCGTCGGGAAGAAAGCTTGGGTCTCTGGGTCTTCGGGTTGAAGTCATCGGCTCGACGTCGTCGGTACCCGAAGTCATCGGGTTGAAGTCATCGGTTTGGTTCGACGTCATCGGTACCCGAAGTCTTCGGGTTGAAGTCATCGGTTCTTCATCCACGGCACCGATGAGGTCATCGGTGATGACTTCGTCGGGATCTCCTCGGTCCTCGTCACGAGGGGGTTCATCGGCCTCATCGGTGGTGCCTTCGTCGGGGTCTCCTCGGTCCTCGTCACGATGGGGGGCCTTGGACTCGTCACACTCATCGGTGACAAATACACCGAAGTCGTCGCGCTCGTCGGGATCCATCACCGTTGAATCCGCAAAACAACAGTTGTCCTACATCAAAACCAATCCAAAGATCAAAATCAAGCATCTTTTATATTCCTCAAACAACTCCAAGAACATCAAAATCAATAAAGAAAGGGGTCCAACAATCTACTCAAATCTAAAGTTCCATTCATTGACAATCAAAGCTTGTACACAAAACCCAAGCAAGATTCATCAAGCAATTATCAAATCCAAGGGTTCATCACAAATCCAACAACTAGTCTTCATGAGAAAGAGTAGGATCCACCACATTTGAAAGGCTAAAGAGCTTTGAAGGAAAAGAGAGGCTTTGAGGAAGATGAGAAGGGAACTTACAAAAGATACCGAGAAGACTTCGTCGGAAAAAGAAGAAGGCTTCGGCGTCGGAAAAAGGCTTCGGCGTCGCCGGCGGCTAGTCGTGACGGCGTCGGGAAAAGAAGGAGGAAGAAGAGGGAAAGAAAAAACCCTAGAAAGATGAGTGGAGGAGAAACCTTATCCTCAAAAAAAAAAAAAAACAGAAGAAGAAGGGTAAAAGCTTCTCCTTCCCTTAGCGGGTCCCGAAAATCTTCAGCAAGATCTTCATTCTCGGAATTCATCTTTCCCGTTGCAAAAAAAAATCGTTGACGTCAACAAACGCAACGCGGAGTCTTAAAATCTCCGGGAAAAAAACAAAAAAAAAAAAAAAAAACTTTTCCTGCAAATTTCAGACACGCACAGATCAAAGTCTTTAAATCTTCAGCAAGGTCTTAAAATCCTTAAGCGCGGATGCCATTGTCAATAGCAGACGCTATCAGCTCTCGCAAGCAGAGCACGAAGTCTTAAAACCTTCGGAAAACGGAAAAACAACGTTTACAGTGTTATCAACACTAACGACTCAAGCCTACGACATCATAACTTTGAACAGCTAAACTCGACACCCAATGGTCCTTAAACTCGACACTGTTATCATTAACACTACCGAGCTGGGGGGCTAACTGTTGGGGTCGGATTTCACCCGCTGAGCCTCGACCTCCAAAGTTATGATGAGCAACACGCATGTTTCAAGCAAGCAAGAGGTAATATAACCCCTAGGTCATTTCACCCACAGAAGAAGGTGAAGACCTCCTGAAAACCCCTAAATCCTTTGAACCTTCTACCTGTTGAAGGAACCTTCGAAGTGGTCTTCGTCTCGGGAGGAGCCATGATGCAGCGTCAGAGAGGTCACAGAGCCAGCAGAAGGCGCTGCAGAGACGAAGACTGCCTGGCACCGATGTCACTCAGCAGTGACACCGATGACAGGCAGTGGTGCCGACGTCACTGCCCAGTGACGCCGATGTGCCTGGCCTCATCGACATCCAGGCAGTTGACATCGGCGCCTGAGCCTTTCCATCGGCTTCAGGTCCTTCAACGCCCGTCAGAACTTCAGCAAGGGTTCCAGAAGGTTCAGCATGTCAAAGCCCAGCAGCGAAGCCCACGTAGGCTCGACCGACATAGGCGAAAAAGGCAATCCCTAAGGGTTTAGGAAAAAGGCTTAGCCGACTTAGGGGGTTATATATAGGAATGCAGAAAGGTTTGTAAAGATTTATTTTCACAATTTTATGACACAAGCAATACAAAGCAATTACAAACCCTAATTTCTCTTTGCTCATCATTGTTCTTCATAGCTTATCTTCAGAAATCTCTGCTTCCTCTCGAAACCCTTACAAATCTAATTGTGCGAATTCCGGCTTCCACATGGTCTCATGTGTTAACCTGGTGTTATTAGAAGAAGATGTAGTTTCAAATCGTCTCTTCTTCCTTAAATAGTTACTTTGTGTGAAGACCCGATCCCGATCAAATTGAATTTTAGGTCTCGTGTCCTAACTTGCACAACAAGAAACCAACATGCAATCACTAAAAAGGAAAAAAGAGGGGTGAATAATTACATTACTTATTGAGCGAGGCGGCAGACGCCAACCCGCAGTGATCCACAATACTATAATAAATTATAAGCATTAAACGCATATACCAAAATATAGAAAGGCACACGCAACTACACTTCGCATATCTAAATACAATCATTCACTAATTAATATAATTAATAATATTAATTATTAAATTATTCATTCAGTCGTTTAACATTATATACTAGAACACATCACCGTATCACCTCATAATCTCACATGAATTAGCACAAATCCAATCTGCCCTGCAACAACCGTCACCGGCAATGTGTAGTCACCTAATCCGGCTCTGTATAACCCTCACCAGCGCCATACAGACCAATCTACTGGTCTACAACGAAATTACCCATAACCGGTGCCGTTGTAGACACACCTGCACGAAATTATCCATATTCGGCGCCGTTGCAGATTCAACAACAAATTCAATCAATAACAATCATTTCTTAAATATACAAATATATCACACTTGTTATAATAGATATACTTCTTAACCAATTCACATACTCACTCATGTATTTATAACTTCATTCTTATACCTATACTACACGCAATCCAATCATACTCAGCATAAACGTTTAGCACACACAAATTACTAACACATTGAAGATGCACGAATCCAACTCCTCACCTTGGCCTACAACGGAGATTGTAGCCTCTCATGATAATCTTTGGAGTCCTGGAGTTTCTATGATGAGGCTTCGTACTCGAAGAGCCTAGCATCGCGGTGTTCGAGGACTCACCCCGTCCATATTGACTAGTTGCGCTGCCCAAAAACAGATTACTTGGCTTGGAAGAAACCGTTGCACACGACGGCTCGGTTGGAAACAGGGTCCGATCTTGATATCTCTAGAAAGCTGAGAGTCACGGTTCCAACAAGACCGGAATCGAGTTCGTCCAGTGCTCCAGTCACTGTTGACGACTCTCCGAAGATGGCGTCATGGATTTGTCTGGATCCCAAGACTTTCTCCACACATCTTCCCAGTGATCCTCCGCCTTTGCCATGTCGATATCAACGGCTACACCACTGGCTAATACAATACCATCATTACTCATCGGAGCCACCGCAGTCCCGTCATCACTAACCGGGACGTCCCCCTTTTTACCACTTCGTCTCTGCCTCGACATCCCATAGGCTAAAAATTGGGACTTTGCTTGGGTGCCAAATCAAGGCCCACCAGTTAACCCTCCCCCCCCCAAGTCCATTTGAACCGATGGTTCGAATGGCAGGGAATTCTTTTCAGGCCTAAGTGTTTTTAGGTCCATGAATGGGATCGGCGTCTGAGTGGTCGCCAAAAAGGTGATGATCGTCGCTTTCCATGTTAACGCAATTTTCTGTTTGTCGTGGCGTATTGGAGGTGGATCTATTTTAACTTCGTCGCGCTGGAAACGCGTGAGTAGTGCGTCCTTGAGGGTTCGACACTGCTCGGTTGAATGACCGGCAACACGGTAGAAATCGCAGTATAGTCTGTTATCTTTCGAATCTTGTCCTCGTACCCACTTGTTCGACTGACGCTGGACGGGTGTTGGAGTCGACCTGATTCACGGATAGCTTCTTTGCTTTAGAAGCTTAGTCGAAGTGTTGTCAAGGCTCCACACACTACAAGAAAACTGTTAAAGAGCCACTCCAAAAAGCATCACAAAATCGTCGCAAATTACTCTGTCGCCACTACTTTGTGACGAAATCAGGTCGTCGCAAAATCTGCTTTGCTAATTTAAAACGTTGTAAATGAGTGGTAATTTAGTGACGCACTTGTGACAACGATTTGTAGTCGTAAATATATGACGACTTTGAGACGAATTTAGTTGTCGCTAATTAGCGTCTAAGTAGTGACACCCTATCTTTTGCGACTATTTAGTGACTGATTTTCAGTCATTATATAGAGAAGAAGTAGTGACGACTTTGTAGTCGTACAAATGTGACGCTTTTGAGACTGCTTTTGTTGTCGTGACTGACTGTTTATGGTCATATGGGAGTCACTAAAGAGTCACAAAATAGCTACTATTTAGTGACTCTAGAACATGTTTTGGTTGCTAATGTGTTGCATATTTGCAACTTAGTTGTCACTTAAAACTGTCTCTTATCCAAAACTAAAAACCAAATTAAAACTGAAACTGAAATTGAAATGCAAGCATCACAAAAGCAGATAATTAAACAATCAAAGTAGGAAGTTATAAGTTTTGCACTACATAAGTTAATCAAGCTATAATGCTTTACAAAAGCCGATAATTTTTCATTACAAAAAGTTAAACTTAAGTTTGAGTTTGAGAAAGTAGAGAGTTAGAGAAACAGAAGAAAGAAACCTTTCAAGTGTTTGTTTCATTTGCATGAGGGTTGGTTTCATCTGTAGGGTTGACTAGTCCAGAATCAGGTTGAGACAAGTATGATGCGATCTTTGAATCTTCCTTCTTCAAAAAGGAGAGAAGCTTATCCATTTCAGAGACTCGGGCATGACTTTTCCTTAGCTCATGTAGCTCCTCATCACGTCGCCTATTGTCCTCATCGTTTTGAGCTAGCTTACGACGAGCAGATATAAGCTCTTCCTGGATCTCTAGTAGATCAGGCGCAGAAGAGGTTGAGGTTGCATAGCTTATTTTCATTTTCCCTTTGTTGTATTTCTGAGACAGTCCACCTATTCCAAAAGGGTTGTCTTTTTGATTGAATTCAGTACTCTGCAATAGCAAACAAAACAGATTCATTGTGATAAAGGAAACATATAGAAAACTTATATGAAGCTGAAATCCAAGTATGAAGAAGTGAATGCTTGACCACTCACCTAAATCCAGACTATGATTCAGTATAAGAAGTAAGTAGAAACAAAAACCATGAGAGAAATTATTCCTTACCTTAAGGAAAACATCATTCTTCCCTTAAATAGTGAGGTTGCGCTGAGTGGAAAGCTCAGAAGATATGCCTGCCTCGTCTAGTCCATTGGATGTCCGCTGCTCGATAACCTCTGCTAGTTTCTTCTCATATGTATCAGCGATTTGCTGAGCTTTTAAATCAACAAATGTGCCATCCGCCATTGTGTGTGTCTTCACAAAGACTTCTCCAAACGAGACAGGTCTTCCCAGTTCCGCCTCATGTACAAATATAAGTGAAATATTAGGCAGATGGATGATTAAGTAGACGCAAGTTGTAACAGAGAAGAGAAAAAACTGAGCAATGTACTATCATTTGTTGCTCAACAGTTAAGTGAGAGGTTTGGCCAGAACAATGCTTGTAGATGCCAAGTCCACCACGAGTAGAGTTACGACAGTCTGAGGAAGTTTAACTCTTAGCCATTGCCTCATGAGTTTCCAAAACGCCATCATATAGTTCCAAAGGGTAAGACCAATCCAAATGGGTCTTACACCCTTCCTCCTAACCTGACTGACAATTCCTCTACGCCGTTTTGTAGCAATCCTCCAGAAATGTTCCCTAACCAGCTCAGTGATCCCTATTTCCGCTACATAGTAAAAAAAACTCAGTTAGATATTGATCAATAGAAGTAAAGCAGTTATGTATTGCTCAAGAATGAAAAATTACCGCAAATGTTCGGAAATAAAGCTCTTGTTGATCTATGGGCGTCACCGACCAGCTGTAGTAAGGGCCATCAAAGTTGTGATATCAGACAAATCGTCTGGGTCAATACTCCGATGTCCCGAGTAAACCTAAGACATGAATACAAAGAGAGGTTAAGTACAAACTAACATAGATAAGCAGACTATGATGCAAATGGAAAACACATAAAATGATGCTAAGCTTTGTGAAACGAAAACCATTCTCTAAGTCCTACTACAAGTCATAATACTAAACCATATGTTCAAGATAAGCAGCAACTACAAGCTACTCAATAAACTTACCACAACGAATCTTTTTGGTAAACCTCACTGAGGAGAGTTAGTCTCTGTCGCCCTGGAAGAGCCAAAACATGGTCCAAGAGCTGCTGGTCGTCTAGCTCTTGTGGTTCCTGATAACGTTTCATGTCTTCACCATCTTCTTCTTCACCATTGGGTTCGTCTTCTTCTTCCTCGTCATCTTCTTCATCACTATTATCAACGTCATCTTCTGGATACGCTTCTTGGCGTTGTTGGAAACTGAGGCTGGGAAGTTGGATACTGGGTGGAGGTTGACTCGATAGTCCACATAACAGAAGCCTATTAGTTGTATCTCTGTAAGGCGGAGGAACAGATTTGGTTCGAGAAAGTGATATCGTCGCCTGAGAGTCGGGACTTCCATTAAAAGATGGAGGAGTACGAGCTCGTGGGTTGGAGCACTGAGAGGAACCACCGCTGCCGGTTGACCTATCTCGTTGCGATGGTGTACCACCGCACTCTCTGGCTAAGACCTCTCTGGCATTAAGTCTTTGTGGTCCCCGTGAGGTTGAAGTATCTTCCTCTGGAACCGCTGGAAGCTTTCGAAGACCGCCGTCTCTAGACGTACCCTCTCTGCTATTGTGAGGTGGTGGTGCTTTTAATGTTGAAGCACCTCCATGTATTACTTTAACACCACCGCCGGTTCGTTTACCACCACCGCCTATCTGTTTGACACCACCCCTAGGACCGCCGGTCTTTTTCACACCACCCCTAGGACCAACGGTGTTTTTAACACTACGACTGCCGCTCTGTTTCACACCACCACCAGAAGCAGCGGTTTGTTTACCTCGATCGCCGATTTGGTTTACACCACCACCACCAGTGGTTGCCTTTCTACCATGGCCACCTTCTGAACCTACTCCGCCTACAAAACCTCCTCACTTCTTAACAACCATCTTTTAGGATTTTTGATTTGAAGAGAATCAGAGAGATAGATAGATAGACAGAGATTGAGATAGAGATCAAAGACGAAGAAGAACAGATCTGTAAGATCTTAGAGGAGGAAGCACAAATATGTAAGAGATTGTGAGTGTCGAGAGAGAAAAACGAAATTAGGGTTTCAAAAAACTGATTAGGGGATTTTGACTTCGTTTTATATAAGGAGAGACGGCTTCACAAATTAATCGGTAATGCGTCGCAAATTTTTGTTATCGAGCCAGATTAGGCCGCGTAAAAGGGCCAAAATTTTCGCGAACCAAGCCTAAAA
This sequence comes from Arabis alpina, assembly GCA_900128785.1. Taxonomy (NCBI): domain Eukaryota; kingdom Viridiplantae; phylum Streptophyta; class Magnoliopsida; order Brassicales; family Brassicaceae; genus Arabis; species Arabis alpina. The sequence goes on from LT669793.1 coordinate 20,981,288, forward strand.
TTTTAATATTTGGAGCCAAAAATACGTCGCAAAGGAGTCACTTATTTGTGACTATTTTGTGACGCTTTTGCGACGACGACAAACCAATACCCTAAACCCTAAACATTTATGACCAATAGATTGAACAATTCTCCTATATAATACACTTGTAATGTATTTCTTAACAACTTGATTGCTTATCTGCATTAAAATACTATAAATATAGTTGATTTTCATAAATCAACATTTTACCCCAAATTTCTTTTACACGTATATGTTTCTTAGTTTAGGAATTTCCAAACAACAATTGCAATATAAATTTATAAATTTAAAATTATAATGCTAGTTAATTGAAATTGTTATAACTAATGTTGTACAAAACAATGTAACCATATAGAAACTAAATATATACACATTAAATATGTTGAAAAATTCCCAATATTTTTAGACGGCGTTAGAAAAGAGTTGCGAATGCGCCACAAATTTTGTTGGCATCGCGAAAGCGTCACTTATTTGTGACTATTTTGTGACGCCTTTGCGACGACGACAAACCAATACCCTAAACCCTAAACATTTATGGCCAATAGATTGAACAATTCTCCTATATTATACACTTGTAATGTATTTCTTAACAATTTGATTGATTATCTGCATTAAAATACTAGAAATGTAGTTGATTTTCAAAAATCAGCATTTTACCCCAAGTTTCTTCTACACTTATATGTTTCTTAGTTTATGAATTTTCAAACATCAATTGCAATATAAATTTAAATTTATAATGCTAGTTAATTGAAATTATTATAACTACTGATGTATAAAACAATGTAACCATATAGAAACTAAATATATACACATTAAATATGTTGCAAAATTCCCAACATTTTTAGACGGCGTTGGAAAAGAGTTGCGAATGAGTCACAAGTTTTGTTGGCGTCGCAAAAGAGTCACTTATTTGTGACTATTTTGTGACGCATTTGCGACGACGACAAACCAATACCCTAAACATTTATGACCAATAGATTGAACAATTCTCATATACAATACATTTGTAATGTATTTCTTAACAATTTGATTGCTTATGTGCATTAAAATACTACAAAACAAATACTACAAATTTCTTTACACTTATATATTTCTTAGTTTTGGAAATTCCAAACATCATGTCACTAAATTACATTTCATATGACTAATGTAGTTTACAACAAGGTAGTTACATAAAAATATGTTGTATATACTTTAAATATGTTGTTAAATTCTCAAACTACTACGGAGACATTGGTAAGTCGTCTCAAATAAGTCACACAACTTTGGACTATCGCAGAGGAGAGGCAAATGCTTAGGTAAATTGTGACTACTTTGTGACAACACGGAAAAAGGAAAAATGAAAATTGGTTGGGCATAGCCTCGAACCCGTGATCTTTAGGTACACTACATATGATGCGAAACCGTTGGGCCACTGAAGGCATTCGATATATTTGCACAATAACTAATATATATACACTTGTATGATTAACATAAATTAGTTAATTAGGACCAAACCATGCAAAACCCTAACATTAAACTTGTCTCATTTCTATTAACTTTCTACTGTAATTATCAACAATTTGATTGATTATGTGCATTAGCATAGCCAAAATGAAGTTGATTGTTTCAAAATCAACACTTTACCACATATTAACTACATTAAACTTAACTATAAGATTTAGAAATATCAAACATCAATTGTAAAGTGAATTTAAATTAACAATACCACTAAATTGAGATTCTTATGTCTCATCTAGTTGAGAACAATGTAATATGTTTTTTAATTCCATACATTCTTAGGGTTGTGTCAGTAAAGAGTAGGTAATGAGTCACAAACTTTAGAGAATGATTACAGTGTCGCAGAAGAGTCGCTAATTTGTCACGCCGTTGCGACTAAAGTTAAATGGTCACAATATAGTCGCAAAGTAGTCACTAATTTGTGACTGTGATACGACATACTATGTTAGTCGTAAATAAGTGACTGATTTGTGACGAACATTTACGTAGTCGCTAATGAGTAGCAATTGCATCGCAAAGGAGTCGCAAAATTTAGTGACGGAATTATCTGTCACAACAAATAGTCACTAATTAACAATTTTCTTGTAGTGACATATTCCTCTTTGGTCACGGCTTTCGGCTTAACCTTTTGCGTCGTCGGTTTGGTCGGCGAGTACTTTTTCTCGTTAGCTGCTCGTTCGTCTTCGAGAGTCACATGCCGAGTAGCCCGGTGAATTGCATCTTCGAGTGAGGCCGGCTTGTGGAGAATTAAGAGTCCCTGAATTTCGACTTATGCCACAGGTTTTGTTGGAGTGCGGCCAGCGCCGACACGTCTATAGTCGTGACTCGTGATAGTACTCATTTAAAACAGTCCATGTACTCGTGGAGCGTCTCCATTTCATTCTGCTTTAACGACCATAGATCCGCATCCGACGTCCCTTCTTTAAGGTAGATCGAGTAGTGTTTCATGAACGCGGTTGACAGCTGTTTGTAACTGTTGATCGAATTTGGACGGAGTCGAGAGAACCAATCCAAGGCCAGTACTTTGAGCAGTTCTGAAATGCTGGCAGTAGCCCACGTCTTCCTCTTCCTGGGCAAAGTTTAGTTGACACATTGTTAAGTTGAATCGCGCTAAGTATTGTCTTGGGTCGGTATTTCCCGCGTAACTTGGAATTCGTAACTTTTGTATATGCCGCACCGGGCTCGATGTTATTCGTCGGATGAAAGGGGTTCACTGGATTTCGGCTAAAAAACACGGTCGATCTCGGGCGCCGAGCTGAGCGCTTGATGGACTCGGGAGTTCATATCTCGAAGCCTTTCGCGCATGTCTTCATATTCCATGTCGCGGTCGATTATGGGCTCTTGTCATCGTGACCTACCCGGCCTATGTGGCCGCTGACCCGTTCCGGTCGGTTGTCCCATTCTTTCGAACACATCGGTCGTTTGTCCCAATATATCGAACACATCAGATGTTCGTCCCAAACGATCGAACACGTCGGTTGTCTGTCTCAGTCTATCAAAGATCGAAGGCGGAGAACTTTCCCGAAGTTGAAGAGGATGTTGTGTCGGGCGTGCTCGGCAACAATCGGGCCTTCCGTGACGGTGCTTGTTGGGCGGTCATACCGTCCAAGCGACTGTTAGCCTCCCGCATCTGTGCGACTTGTTCGTCCAGACGACGCATGATTACTTGCCAAATTGGAGACATGTCGACCTTACTATCGGCAATCGGCTGGTTGGTGACGGTAGCGTTTTGGACGGGTCTTGTCGGTGTGGTAGTGACCAACTCTTGCGGGCCAGTCCTAAGAGACGCATTCTGGTTGGTCGGAGTCGCGTCTCCGCCCCCACTGGGTTCGTGCCCGGTGTTACCGTCCGAATTCATTCTTGTGCGTTGAAGAGTCTCACTGCTCCCACTGTGGTCGCCAAATGTTAATTCCATACTCAAGATTATGTTGTATATTTTGGGGTTCGATATCTCTTGTATAATAAGAAAGAATCTGAATTACAAAAAACGGGCTGGACAATGTTTATGATATTAATGTATTAATTGCTCTCCTATGATTATAATTGCATGGAGGTCCATCAAATGATATGACCCCTTTATATCGTACAAGTATTGAGGTCTAAATACAACTATAATTTATAAAGTAACTATACTAAAGAACTATAGTAAAAGGAGCTTGACACCCCATGGGCTGAAAATTGGGCTTTTGCTTAGGTGCCAAATCTGGGCCCATCACTTCCCACCTCTTCTTCTTGTCTCATCTTCTGTTTTCTCTTCTCCTCCTGACCACCAAGTGAGCTTTCTCTCTCTCTCTTCTCTCCTTGACTAGATATATATCTCTCTCTCCTCTTCTTTTCTTTCTTTCTCTCCTCTTTCCTCCCGATCTCTTCCTCTGCCTTTTTCTTAATTTCCTTTCTTTATTTTTTTTTTAACGGCAGATGAAAATAATTCTTTGGCTAAGTAATAGGTTAGGGTTGTGATAAATGATAGATTAAGGTTTTTCCCAAATTGTTGAACCCAGAAATTCAACATAATATTTATAAAGAGATTAAAAGGTTTGGAGATTCCCGTAAGATAAAGTCAAAACTCGATGGTTGATTAGTAGGGAGATAAAACTTTAGGTGATTTTGTGTTTTATAGTTGCACCTCGTGAAAGGTTGCCTACGTACCCGTAAAAAGGGATCAAGCTATTCGTAGTTCGGAGATAGAGGAAAGAAACGACCTTGTTAGGTGCTGAGAAACTAAGTGTTCAAGCTGAAAAGCTAGGTGTTCAAGCTGAAGAGCTTGGTAAGTGCTGAGAACCTAAGTGTTCGAGCTGAAAAGCTAGGTGTTCGAGCTGAAAAGCTAGGTGTTCGAGCTGAAGAGCTTGGTAAGGGCTGAGAAGCAAAGTGTTTGAGCTGAGGAGCTGGATGTTCGAGCTGAAGAGCAAGGTAAGTGCTGAGAGGCTAACTGTTCGAGCTGAGGAGCTGGATGTTCGAGCTGAGGAGCTGGATGTTCTAGCTGAGGAGCTGGATAAGTGCTGAGAAGCTAAGTGTTGGAGTTGAGGAGCTGGATGTTTGAGCTGAGGAGTTGGATGAGCTCAGTAGGTAGAACACCTGTCTGCACGACCCGAGCAGGTAGAACACCTGTCTGAACGACCCGGGCAGGTGGAACACCTGTCTGAACGACCCGAGCAGGTAGAACACCTGTCTGAACGACCCGAGCAGGTAGAACACCTGTATGAACGACCCGAGCTGGTAGAACACCTGTCTGAACGACCCGAGCTGGTAGAACACCTGTCTGCACGACCGGAGCAGGTAGAACACCTGTCTGCACGACCTAAGCATATTGAACACCTGTGTGAACGACCCGAGCAGGTAGAACACCTGTGTGAACGACCCGAGCAGGTAGAACACCTGTCTGAACGACCCGAGCAGGTAGAACGGCTGTCTGAACGACCCCAGCAGGTAGAACGCCTGTCTGAACGACCCGAGCAGGTAGAACGCCTGTCTGAATGACCCGAGCAGGTAGAACGCCTGTCTGAACGACCCGAGCAGGTAGAACACCTATGTGAACTACCCGAGCAGGTAGAACGCCTGTCTGCACGACCCGAGGAGGTAAAACACCTGTCTGAACGGCCCGAGCAGGTAGAACACCTGTCTGCATGACCCGAGCAGGTAGAACGCCTGTCTGCACGACCCGAGCAGGTAGAACACCTGTCTGCATGACCCAAGCAGGTAAAACACCTGTCTGTACGACCCGAGCAGGTAAAACACCTGTCTGAAAGACCCGAGCAGGTAGAACACCTCTCTGAACGACCCGAGCAGGTATAACACCTGTCTAAACGACCCGAGAAGGTAAAGCACCTGTGTGAATGAACCGAGGAGGTAGAACACCTGTTTGAACGACCCGAGCAGATAGAACACCTGTCTGAACGACCCGAGAAGGTAGAACACCTATCTGAACAAACCGAGAAGGTAGAACACCCGTCTAACGATCTGAGCAAGTAGAATTCATGTTTGAACGACCCAAGCAGGTAGAACACATGTCTGAACGAACTGAGTAGGTTGAACACCTGTCTGAGCGACCCGAGCAGGTACAACACCTGTCTGCACGACCCGCGCAGATAGAACACCTGTCTGAACAAACCGAGCAGGTAGAACACATGTCTGAACGACCCGAGCAGGTAGAACACCTGTCTGAACGAACCGAGCAGGTAACTTGGAGAGCTTGCAGTGAGATGTTTGGCTTTTGTCCAAGAAAAAATTAGCCCCTTTCTTCAATGAGGTGCCTTCCTATTTATAGGGAAAAAGATGATCCAACCCTACTTTTTAAAGGTTGAACTCAATTTGGGTAGAGTTTTAAATAAGGGTGCTAAACCTATATCCAACAGTAGGCCCTCCCCCAGGTTCGTTGAACGATTGTTGAGTGAGTTCGACGAATTTACAAGATAGTGATAAGCTCGATGTGGATTGAGGAAACCTTTAAAAAAGGAGGGAATTTGGAACCGGTGAAGGTTGGATCACCGAGAAGGAATTGAGAAGGTCGAATTCCTGAGAATGATCTGAGAAGGTCGAATTCCTGAGAGTGATCTGAGGAGGTCGAATTCTTGAAAATGACCTGAGGAGGTCGAATTTCAGGGAATTGTTTGAGGAGGTCGAATTCCTGAGAATGACCTGAGGAGGTCGAATTCCAGGGAATGACCTGAGGAGGTCGAATTCCTGGGAATGACCTGAGGAGGTCAAATTCCTGGGAATGACCGAAATCCTGGAAATGACCTGAGGAGGTCGAATTCCTGGGAAACACCTAAGGGGTTCGAATTCCTGAGAATGACCTGAGGAGGTCGAATTCCAGGGAATGACCTGAGGAGGTCGAATTCCTGGGAATGACCGAAATCCTGGAAATGACCTGAGGAGGTCGAATTCCTGGGAAACACCTAAGGGGTTCGAATTCCTGAGAATGACCTGAGGAGGTCGAATTCCAGGGAATGACCTGAGGAGGTCGAATTCCAGGGAATGACCTGAGGAGGTCGAATTCCAGGGAATGACCTGAGGAGGTCGAATTCCAGGGAATGACCTGAGGAGGTCGTATTCCAGGGAATGATCTGAGGAGGTCGAATTACTGTGAATGACCTGAGGAGGTCGAATTCATGGGAATAACCTGAGGAGGTCGAATTCCAGGGGATGACCTGAGGAGGTCGAATTCCAGGGGATGACCTGAGGAGGTCGAATTCCAGGGGATGACCTGAGTAGGTCGAATTCCAGGGGATGACCTGAGGAGGTCGAATTCCAGGGGATGACCTGAGGAGGTCGAATTCCAGGGGATGACCTGAGGAGGTCGAATTCCTGGGGATGACCTGAGGAGATCGAATTCCTGGGGATGACCTGAGGAGGTCGAATTCCTGGGAATGACCTGAGGAGGTCGAATTCCTGGGAATGACCTGAGGAGGTCGAATTCCTGGGAATGACCAGAGGAGGTCGAATTCCTGATAAGGTCAGACCCAACCTTTTTGCTCGGTGGAGGGTTGGATCATGCTTTGCGGGTCAGAACTCGGCTTACATAAGTATGACCCGTCTTGCGGCTAAGTGTGCGAAAAGTTTTTGGCTTAATTACTTATGCATTCTTAGGAGTCTTGCGGGTCTGGCCCAGGCTTTTAGGTTTGGTCAAACATTGTGGAGCCTTTCGAGTCGAACAACGAATTAACCTCGATATGATGAGTATTGATGCGTCTATGAGAGTGACGCGTTATTTTTTATGTGTGGTCGATACCTGGCCAGGGTTCCGACTGTATTTTTAGCTCGGAGCTGTAGTTAGGTAACCTGAGAAGGTAGATCCGTGTGCTAAGCAGCAAGACAGATGAGGTTTATACTTTTGCGTAAGGGATATCTCTAAAATATCCCCCTACCTGGCGCGCCAAATGTTGAACCCAGAAATTCAACATAATATTTATAAAGAGATTAAAAGGTTCGGAGATTCCCGTAAGATAAAGTAAAAACTTGATGGTTGATTAGTAGGGAGATAAAACTTTAGGTGGTTTTGTGTTTTATAGTTACACCTCGTGAAAGGTTGCCTACGTACCCTTAAAAGGGGATCAAGCCATTCGTAGTTCAGAGATAGAGGAAAGAAACGACCTTGTTAGGTGCTGAGAAGCTAAGTGTTCGAGCTGAAAAGCTAGGTGTTCGAGCTGAAGAGCTTGGTAAGTGCTGAGAAGCTAAGTGTTCGAGCTGAAAAGCTAGGTGTTCGAGCTGAAGAGCTTGGTAAGTGCTGAGAAGCTAAGTGTTTGAGCTGAGGAGCTGGATGTTCGAGCTGAGGAGCTGGATGTTCGAGCTGAAGAGCTAGGTAACTGCTGAGAGGCTAAGTGTTCGAGCTGAGGAACTGGATGTTAGAGCTGAGGAGTTGGATAAGTGCTGAGAAGCTAAGTATTGGAGATGAGGAGCTGGATGTTCGAGCTGAGAAGCTGGATGTTCGAGATGAGGAGTTGGATGAGCTGAGCAGGTAGAACACCAGTCTGCACGACCCGAGTAGGTAGAACACCTGTCTGCACGACCCGAGCGGGTAGAACACCTGTCTGCACGACCCGAGATGGTAGAACACCTGTCTGAACGACCCGAGCAGGTAGAACACCTGTCTGCACGACCCGAGCAGGTAGAACGCCTGTCTGAACGACCCGAGCAGGTAGAACGCCTGTCAGAACGACCCGAGCAGGTGCCTGTCTGAACGACCTGAGCAGGTAGAACGCCTGTCTGAACGACCCGAGCCGGTAGAACACCTGTTTGAACGAACCGAGCAGGTAGAACACCTGTCTCAACGACCCGAGTAGGTAGAACACCTGTCTGCACGACCCGAGCTGGTAGAACACCTATATGCACGACCCGAGCAGGTAGAACACCTGTCTGCACGACCCGATGCACGACCCGAGCAGGTAGAACACCTGTCTGCACGAGACCTGTCTGCACGACCCGAGCATTTAGAACACCTGTCTGAAAGACCCGAGCAGGTAGAACACCTGTTTGAATGACCCGAGCAGGTAGAACACCTGTCTAAACGACCCGAGAAGGTAAAGCACCTGTTTGAACGACCCGAGCAGGTAGAACACCTGTCTGAACGAACCGAGCAGGTAGAACACCTGTTTGAATGACCCGAGCAGGTAGAACACCTGTCTGCACGACCCGAGCAGGTAGAACACTTGTCTAAACGAACCGAGTAGGTAAAACACCTGTCTGAATGACCCGAGCAGGTAGAACACCTGTCTGAAAGAATCGAGCAGGTATAACACCTGTCTGAATGATCCGAGCAGGTAGAACACATGTCTGCACGATATGAGCAGGTAGAACACTTGTCTGAACGAACCGAGCAGGTAGAACACCTGTCTGAACGACCCGAGCAGGTAGAACACCTGTCTGAACGAACCGAGCAGGTAACTTAGAGAGCTTGCAGTGAGATGTTTGGCTTTTGTCCAAGAAAAAATTAGCCCATTTCTTCAATGAGGTGTCTTCCTATTTATAGGGAAAAAGATGATTCAACCCTACTTTTGGTCAAGTTTCTTGGGCTTTAGTTATTGATGAGCTTTTTAAATATTGAACTCAATTTGTGTAGAGTTTTAAATAAGGATGCTAAACCTATATCCAAGACAAATTATTGGGCTTAATACCAATAGACTGACATTCACAACCAAGCTTGCTAAACCGTCTTTTACTTAACCAATTTCTCTTAGTTGTAAACAAACCAAATCAACTATTTTCTTGCTTTAAAAGTTAGGTTTTTTAATCGAATCTTCTGGATGGGGCCGTGACACTTTGTCTTCCAAGATTGTCTAATCAATTCCCGGGGGCAAAAATGTAACCTATTCAATCTTGGTTAGTTCAACTTACTTTTCACATGTTGAATACTACGTTCATAGGCCTTTTCCACATTTGAGTTGTGTAATACCAAGAGACATAATCAACAAAAACATTTTGTTATAAATTAATGATAACACAAGCAGCATGTGATAAGGTATGCAATTAACTACCACTTTACATAGCCACTTGTTGCTCTGTCTTTTCTTCGTCATTAGATGACAACATATCATGAATATCATCAACATTTCATATATCGTCTACACTCTCTGCATCATTTTCCTCTGCATCTTTTATTGTAACTTCTCCAAATAATATACTAAGAATGCATTCGCTTCTTTTTCACCGGGGACATGGAGTACTGACAATTAGGATTTTTTCCGGATTTTAGGCAGATTGGTCTGCGGCGAACTGCAATGTTAAAAATTAAAATCATAATCCAAACCGTTTAAGAATTGAGGATTCGTAGATCGATCGGCGGTTAATATTTTAATTGGTAAAATGTTTTGTTAGTTTGTCCTTGGTTGATTTTTAGGAGCCATAACTATAACTTAAAGTTCATAACAACAAATATAATCCAAATAATAATTTAATGATTAAAAGACAAATTTCAAAACACATGAAAACTAGAAAAGTATCAAGTAACAGAGAAGTAACTTTTGAATTAAAAGAACTAGAGAATAAAGAAGTATCAGGTAACAAATTGAAAGATAACTTCTTGAATTTGAAGGCAAAAGAAGTAGCCGAGATTTTCTTTTACTGCGTGAAAACAAATTAATAACACCATGAAAAATTGATATTTAAATTCTTTATGACTATGCGGTAAAGTCCGCAAACTTCTCATATTAATCCGATATGTACTGCAATGGTCTCAATCCGCATATTGGCGGTTATAAAAAGTGAAATCCTACACTGTTTAATTATAAGGTGGACCGAATTACGATCCGCGGATTTTAATCCGAATTGACAGTTCTAGGTAAAAGCCTCACGCTCTTCATTCTCATCCTCATCATTCCCATTTCTAGTATTATTCCCTCATCATCAACATCTTCATAGTCATCACCAGATACCATCTCAGGTTCATCTTCATCATTCAATCTGAAATATTCACCAACAAACACAAAAGGAGGCTTCTAGCACCACAAGATTCTTTGTGCCCGTCCTTTCAAAATCGATCGTGATGAAGGAAGAATATAGACGAAGAAAATCGAAAAAAGGAGAAAGAAAAATTAGGAATGTGGGATTTTCAATTTTAGGATTTAGCCCATCTTCTTGTTTTTTCTCAAATCTAAAAACGACTTTGTTTTGTTGAAAGGGGTGTTAACGACGACAACAAATATATTTTAATGTTAATTAAACGGATGTTAAAATTGAGTAATTTTATTCTTAATTTTGCCAAATCAACACAAGTCTCTAAATTTTCGATTCATGAAAAAAAATCATATATGCAAAATGGACGATTAAAATAACCGTGTTCCAAATCACTTTTAAACATACAAACAATAAAATAATAATTTTTAACCATAAATCTTTTTTCTGGTAATTTGTTTTACCATTTATAGCAACGGGGGAAACGATCATTTACTAAACTAAATTATTGCTTTTGTCATCTACCAAATTACATATCTCGTAAATAAAATAAATAAGAGCTAGTTAGCTAGATAACAAAGATTTGAAAAATGACAAAGGATTCCTTTAGAAAACAATAGGAATTTAGCTTAGTTTTTGTCATATGGCAAAGTAATTAAGGACGAGTATTTATACAGAGGGGCATAATTTATTTATAAGAACACTCAAATGATTACAAAGACTCTCAAACTTATTTCTCATTCACTTAGTTTGGTTCTAACACTTCACCAAGCATGAGTATTTATAAAACAAAGCCTAAAGAATATTCTTATAGCATATTCTTTAAGATATTTTTCTACTTTATTTTACAACCACTCTTTTATTCAACTCTCTAACAATCACATACTTCCACTCACATACACTCTTACTCATACTTCCACTCACATACACACTCTTACTCATTATTTTATTATACACTCATTATTATTTTATTTTATTCTCCCTGTCTCCAAAAGAGGAGTGATGTCTTATCCATTGTCGTCTTCTTCACTGTCAGAAGCTACTTTTGTTGCATAGGTCTTTCGTCCGGGATGTAACTTTTCATTTTGAATTTTGTCCCTTCAACTCTGTAGATTGGATTATCAAATTTGGAACGTGGCCACACATATTGTCATGGAAGCCTGCCAGTATTTGTCGGATCCCTTCTGTGAATCCCGGTGGTTATACATCTTTGTTGTGCAAATGAGACGTATAAGGACAGAAAAGTCTGGGATTAATATCAGATTCTTCCAATCCATTCATAGCTGCGATTGCTTTTGATTTCTGATGGAAATTGCCTCGGGTGAAAGCGTCATCATTGTAGTTTGTTTGTATTTGGGCTTCAAATACCTTTTGGATAATTGTCTCATTTGGGTCTTGGATGGTTGTTATCTTAAATGTGACAAGGATTATTAATCTTTGTTGTGCTCGAATATTTTTTTGCCACCATGTCACTTTGTTGAAAAGTGTTAGCCACTTGTACAATAATTTGTGGTGTGGCTTCCTCCTTATCATGGTGTACTTTGCCAAGTATTGTAGCATTGGGCTTTTATGGATAAGGCCTAGTGTACAAGTCTGCTAAGTACTGATATACCCTATATTTTACGCATTTTACTATCGGTTTTCAAATTTGTTTTGTGGATTTTATTTTCATTATCGACCAAAAGAGGTAGTTTTCTCGTATACATAGGTTTTAAGGTCCCAACAGGTTAAATCATCAAAAAGGATGCAAAAAGGAGAAAAGAGAGTATTCCTTATGTTATATCCATCTAAGAAGCCAAATGAGCCAACCCAAGTCATCATATCTAGAAGATAAAGCGCATTCCCAAACTGGAAAGATTACATATGTCGGACGAACGGAGGAGCAAATGAGTTTGGACGCTGTTGAAACTTGGATTGAAGATAGCCCTTGGAGGTAGCTTTCCAATGGTGTTGGAATCACATAATTTGGAACTGTACACAAAGAGATGTGACCAGAAGATTGAAGACATGTCAAACTGCCGAGAAGATAAAGAGCACCAAGCACCGACCGGCCACACCAGTCCGGCAACACGATCGCTGCCAGGACATGAAGCCCATCAAGACCCGCCGACTTAGCCTCCATACCGACCCGGGATTTCGACTGGTATGGATGGTCAGTGTGGAGCATTATCAATTACTTTTGAAAATTTTCCTTTTTCTTAGAATTAAAACCCTAACTGACTTAGGATCTTTTCTAACCATGTATATACTTTCTTTTAGCCTCTCTAGGGAGAGAAGGCAAACACAAATCAATACCTAAAACATGTATTTCGTTTCTCTCTTTGTTCTTAATAATACATCTACTTTTTAAGAGTTATTTAAGGCTAGATCAATGAGGCTTTCTTGGTTGAAGGAAAAGATATCTATATGCTTTTGTGTATCACGAATTCATCATGTTTTATGCTTTACTCCTGCTGCTAACGAGATTGAGCTGACTCGTTGGAGTAGAGCTTGACTAGATTCGTTGCCTTTAAAGTTATATGCGTTTACTTTTATGATTGCATCTTAGGGTTTGTTCTTAGTTGTTCTTCATCTTTATTTATGCTCAATGCTTGATTTGGCGTAGCTAACCAGTGATCGATCTTACGTTGATATATCCACGAAAGTGTTCTTAATATCTTATGATCTACTATTTGATGAGTTAAGCGTCTTAACAATCAAACAAATTAGTTAAGGAGTTTAGTGAACAATTGAACCTTTATCTCACTGCGTGTTTTAACCTTTTAATAACCATGCGATAGCTCAGTCTATAAGGGTATAAGGCATACAGAATCCGAACCACGATAGTGGAGAGATGATAATTTGTGGTTTGAGTTCTTGAGAAGCTTGCATCTAAGCCCTAGTTTGTCGTCATATTCGTTGTATAGGGTTAATTAATTGCAACTAGTTAACCATTGATTATCTATCCCTTGCACTTTTATTTCCATAAACTAAAACCCCAAAAATATGTCTGACTTAGCTTATTCTGCACATATAGGTTTTTTGTGCATCATCAATTCCTTTGGGTTTGACCCTAAGTACTACTGCGTTTGCAGTACACTTACAGTTTTTATATAAGGTTCTAAATTTAGAACTTGAAATTTGAAAACCTTTGCACCTCATTGAGTTTTGAATAATCCACCCCACCCTAAGTACTACTGCGTTTGCAGTACACTTACAATTTTTATATAAGGTTCTAAATTTAGAACTTGAAATTTGAAAACCTTTGCACCTCATTGAGTTTTGAATAATCCACCCCACACCAAGTTTTTGGCGCCGTTGTCGGAGAGTTGATTTTTTGGCTTTAGAATTTTTGATAGAGAATAAGTCTAAGTTTTTTTTTTACTTAGCTAATTTTTTTTTCGTTTCTTTTTTGTTGTTTGAGAGATTCGTCAATGGAGCATCAAACCATCAATCCAAGGAGAATGGCGAGCACTATGAACCGTGTAGCAGATGGGAGTTACATCCATATGCCTCACTGATGTCGGTTATTTCCTCTGTCGAGTTTTAACCTCTTAACCAACTTCTTTCAAGTGCACAGAAATCACGGTTAGTATAGTAAGGCGATCAATCTACAGGGACTTCTTAACCACACTTCGAGTTGTAATGAATAAAACTAAGCTAGAACAGAATATGATGTCGTGTGTGATTGAGTGAATCGTGAATAGAATGAATCATGAATTGTAAGTTGTAAATCAATGGTAGAAAAGCGGTAGGACTCGGGAAATTCACAAAGAATTATGCAACAACAAAGATCCAATGAAAGCCTAGGATAAGGATAATAATTTGGGATGTCTAAAACTCAGATCACGAATGTAAAAAATTTTGACTGTCGTGGCTCCAACCTTCTATGCTCTATACCATAATAGACTCAGCCATCGCATGGTTATTAAAATGCAAGAACATGCTGTATAATTAAGTTCTGATAAAGTTCACTAAACTTCTTAACTAATTGGAATGATTGTTAAGACGCTTAGCTCATCAAATACAAGATCTGGAGGTATTAAGAATCCTTACGTGAATACACCTACCTAAGATCGGATTGCTAGATGGACGGTAAAACAATAAGCTTTGAGAAAAAGTAAAGATGAAGACTAGATTTATCCCTAAACATTCATCGATTCTATTGAAACATAAGACTCACTGAAAACACTAAATCCTAACTAGTGAACTACTCAAGCATGCTGCACGAAAATCAGCAAGGTGATGATGAAATCATGATGAATAAACTTGATTAAAAGAGAAAGGGTTAGGAGATTCTTCTCTATAGCGAAGTACAAAGCGAGATCTCCTTCTTAGAGCTCTTGAAACACAAATCTATGAAAGAACAAAGGTGGCTGCGTTTTTATGATGAAACCTAAGTCTAATTTTTGGCACACACCAAACAAGAGGCTAAAAGCAAGTATATATAGGTCTTGAGTCTTCTAGGGTTTTGAAAAAGGGTGAAAACATCAAATAAGTAGAAACTACTCCATATTGAGCCAGGCCGCCGATCTTGATATTGGGTCGGTATGGGGAACAAACTGGCCTTACCCTAGTGCGTCGTGATGGCCTGGGTACCGACCACGTGACCGGGTCGGTATGGGGGATCGGTTTTCCCCTGCTTCATCTGCTCGGCAGTTTGACATGTCTTCAGTATTCTGAGCATAACTCTCTCTACAAAACTCCACACAATTCGATTCCACCTCCATTGTAAAGATAGCTCAAAGGGCTATCTTCACTCCAAGTTTCATCCAGTTCCAAATCCATTTGTTCCTCCGTCCATCGCTAAACTTCTGGCATATGTAATATGTCCAACTTGGTGAAATGTGTAAACTTGGGAATTCCTTGGCTCCAATGGGTTCTTTGGCTCGCGTGAGTTGTTGTAGATTGGATTATATTCCATTATGCTTCTTTTGGTTCTTTTTGACTGATTTTCCTAATAAAGACTCTTGAACCATAAATACTATAAAACTACCTCTAAAGGCATATAACCATGCATAAACGCAATAGATATGTATAGAAAACCATAGTGTTATAGGTAAAATATGGGACTTATCAATCCATTAACGACGACTCGGCCCGTTAGGAGAATCAACCAACCTAGGTGAATACAAGCAAATTTGAAGATTTAGCTCATATAAAATGAAATACTTAGAATTAGTATAATTTCCTTTTATCTTTTAGGAGATTTTCCATTTATCTTTTAGGGTTATTTCGACCGACTTTGTACTTGTATAAATACTTAATGTATTTCTCCAAATTGAGGACATCGGTTCCGTAGAGAATTTTATACACATCTTTTTTAGCACTTATTTTCTTTGTGATTTTACGCTTAAACCTAGTTCCTCTATTCTTTGGACCAATCTCAAAGTGTTTCTCAATCCGATATCACCACCGGGTCGGTATGGGGGACCGTTTTCCTCCTCCTTCATCTCTTGGGCAGTTTGACATGTCTTCAGTCTTCTGGGTATAACTCTCTCTACACAATTCCAAATGAGGTGATTCCAACTCCATTGGAAATCTAACTCAAATGGCTATCTTCAACTCCATTCCAACTTTATTTGATCCTCCATTTATTGCTAAACTTCTTATGCAATCTGTCCAACTTAGTAGAATGTGTAAACTTGAGAATTCCTTGGCTCCAATGGGTTATTTGACTTGCGTGAGTTGTTGTAGCTTTGGTTATACCTTATTATGTTCCTTTTAGTCCTTTTTTACTGATTTTCCTGTAAAAAACTCTAAAAAACTATAAATACGAGAAAACTACATTTGTAGGCATAAAACCTTATTAAAATGTTAGAAAGCATATCAAAATATATAGTAAAATAGGTAAAATATAGGGTATATCATGAATGGAGGAATCTACTTATTGAATTCGAACACTTCTATCATGGAGCTTTTCGTAATTTGTCACCCATGATTCTGGAAGTAGCTTGACCAATTCGTCTCTAGGAATCTGTCGAGGGATATGGATGCATGATGGACTGTGTTCTGATTCTAACTGTATGAGCAGTGCATCTTCAATATCTCATGGGAGACTCAGATCCATAGCATAATTCTGAACTCTGTATGCCATCTGGTGGTGGAGTGTTGTTGCATACGTGTTTCCAACTTGTGGAGCACCGGTGATTTATAGTTGGATTTGCATGTTTTGGAAGATTTTGGGGTCTTCAAGCGCCACGTTGAAGTTTGGGAAGAGTGTGACAAATACATTGCCAGCATTTAAAGTTGTTTGGATGGTTGTAATGCATGCATGTTGATATTCTCTGTATCTGATGTCAAGAAGGGCGACTCTTGCTACAATGGGTAAACACTTTCTTCCATGAAGGGTTAGCGCCAAGCGTATTGCTCCATAGTGAAGATGAGTACAGCCATGCATTCTCCATTGATAAATCATTGCTTCATTGAGTCTGAGGGGGATCATCTTTTATGTCTCTGTCGCCGGAATAAGGTGTTGTTCTAGTTGGGAAGCTAGAATAAGTTCTCTTGCACCTTGTTTGTTAGGACCAAAGACTTGTTTAATAACCTTTGGAAAAGTGGAGTTTGGTTTTGTGAAAGCTTTATAGGAATTTAGTAAAGGAAGTTGGGTAATAGAGACTTTAGTATCATCACTCATGTACTCTACTTCATATACATAATATTTTTGCTAGCGTTTGATTTTCTGAAAGAAGAAGATTTGGACAAGGATTGTGACAAAGAGGAGGTATTTTCCATGTGTATGGTGAAACCAAAAACCAAGAGAGAATACTTTTAAATCTTATATATTCTTTGGGAATAATAGTTCATGAGTTTCTTCTTTATCTACTGGGACTAAGAATATAAAGGAAGTATTTATGAAGTGTTTGCAGCATAACCGAGACAATAACCTCATATGGAGTCTCAAAGTTCCATGCGCTTTATGACTTCACAAATTTTCTTATACATATTTTTTTTTTAGCTACATGAATTTCGGATGTGGAGGATCCACTAAGTGGCAACCACAGAGCATACCATCCGAAGAATTTATAGAAGAAAAAAAACTCACGGGCATACCATCCCTTTGAAAGATAATACCTTAAAGTTTAGACCAATCTGGCTCTGATACCAAATTCACAGACACATAGTAGGTACAATCACAAATGAGCTTTATCAGGATCAAATAAGATATAAGAGATGAAGGAAGTAATTAAGGACGAGTATTTATACAAAGGGGGATCATTTATTTATAATAACACTTAAAGGACTGCAAAGATTCTCAAGCTTATCTCTAACTCAATTAGCTTGGTTCTAAGAGCATGTTTACCCATAACTTTTTATGGGTGTCAAACATGAGAGAGAGAGAGAGATGCTAAACCCTGTCTTTGTGGTTTTAACAAACTTTTTGGCAAGTGTCAGTTTTTAATTGGTTGAACCTGTTGGGTGTTAGTGATAAAGATGCTCTAACACTTCACCACGCATACAAAGCCTAATGAATATTCTCATATCATATTCTTTAAGATATTTTTCTACCTTATTTTACAACTACTTTTTTATTCAACTCTCTTATAATCACATATTTCCACTCATATCTCTATCATAAACTCTTACTCATACTTCCACTCACATATAGTTTTTTACTCATTATAGGATTTTCTGCAAATAAACCCTTCAAGGGACTAGGGTTTGCAAAACTACCCTTCACGTCAATTAAATGCAGGTCAATCTTCCAAGTGAAAGTCAACCCGCAATATAACCCTTCTATATTACACTGTCTAAGAGTTTGTATATTATTTTGAACAATTCTTGGGTTCACCCCTAGGGGTGAACCAACCTCCTCCACCCTCCTTTTTTTAGCCAATCAAAAGCAAGATAAATACTGATTAAAATAAATCAATAAAAATCAGACAAAACAGAATCAATTGTGGGGTCTACTGGTTTCTCTCTCCTTCACGTGTTTTGCTATTTTTTTTTTTCCTTTTAATTTGATAAATCCTAAGTCTAAATTATAAAGCCTTTAACCCTAACTTTAGTTTTTGCTTTTCTACTTCTCTCACGTATCAGAAGAGATTAGTTTTACCAGAAGAACGAGATTCACGTTTCAACAAAATTTAAATGTAAGTCAAACTAAATTTTTTTATCAGCAAAAGAATAATTTATTTTTTAGTAGGTTCTTGTAGTTCTATTGAATAACATAGAAGTGGGTGTTTGTCCTTCATAAGCATGTTACTACTACGTCAATTTATGTTTTTTGTTTGATGTGTTCAATTTTTGTATTGACTAGTTTTCAAGTGAGGATTTTTTTCTTGTGCACCTGTTCCAAAACAATTGTTCTTCTTTTTCGTCGTTATTTTATTTTCTTGTTGTTAGATCAAATCGTAATGCTGTATTTTTGTCTCATTGGCAAGAAAAATATGTCATAATAGAAATATATATATGCAATGATATTATATTGATTAGTGCAGATTGCAATGGAGAGTGATCATGAAATTGTTCTTTATGATCAATATGGATCTAGTTTACAAGTCTCCGGTGAATCCGATTTTCTTACTCAAAAACCGTTTCAGTTTGAAGCCGAAGAAAAATATGATTCAGTTAGTGAATTCGAAGAAGAAGATGACATAGCCAACAAAGACGACTATGTTAAAACTGAAGAGGTTTATACTTCAGAACCAAACAAAGAAAATGAGAAGAAAGATGAACTGTGTATTGGAATTGAGTTTAGTTCTGATAAAACTGCATATGAAGCTTATAAAAAATTTGGAGGCGAACATGGTTTCAATGTAAGGAAACAACATAGGAAGAAAAAGAATGATAAGGTAGTAAGGCTTCTTTATGTTTGCTCAAAAGAGGGGTTTAGGAAGGAAGCTAAGATCAAAACAAGTTATTCACAACCAATTACACGGTGTGGTTGTAAAGCTCACATGACTTGCTACCTTTAGAAGACGGGAATATATAAGATTGTGTCTTTCAACCAGAATCATAACCATGATTTAGTGAAGACGCCTATGAAGCATTTGATGAAGGGAAATCGAACATTCTCTGAAGCTCAAATACAACATGTTGATGATGCTGAGATGTCAGGAATTTCAGCAAAAGCGACAGTTGAAATGATGATTAGAGAAGTTGGAGGGCGAGAAAATTTGGGGTTTTTGGAGAAAGACTATCGAAATTACATTTACCGAAAGCGAATGGAAAAAATGGTAAAAAGAGATGCTGGAGCAGTTCTGGAATACTTTCAGGAAAAAAAAGAGGATAATCCATCTTTTTATTATTCACTGCAACTTGATGAGGACGATATGATCACTAATATCTTTTGGGGAGATGATCGGTCTATAAGTGATTACAATCTTTTTGGAGATGTTGTTTGTTTTGATACAACTTATAAGACCAATGAATATGATAGACCATTTACTCCATTTGTTGGGGTCAATCATCGTAAGCAAATTGTTGTGTTTGGTGTTGCTCTCTTATATGATGAAACCACTGAGTCATATAAGTGGCTTTTCGAGACTTTTCTTGGAGCAATGTCTGGAAAACAACCTAAAACAATTCTTACTGACCAATCTGCAGCAATAGCGAATGCAATAGTGAAAGTGTTCCCTGAAACATCACATAGGTTATGTGTTTGGCATATTTACCAAAATGCTGCAAAGAAGTTAAGTCATGCATTTCATGGGCTAGGACAGTTTGCCACAGATTTTGGAAAGTGTGTATATGACCATGAGGAAGAAGAAGATTGGTTATTGGCATGGAATAATATGCTTAATAAGCATAATTTGACAGAAAATAAATGGTTGAAGAATGTGTTTGAGTTGAGAGAAAAATGGGCAATGGTATATGGACGTCATACTTTTACAGCAGATATGGTGAGCACACAGCGTAGTGAAAGTATGAATAATGTTTTGAAAAGATACTTGAAGAGCAGTTATGACTTGTTGACCTTCTTTGAACACTATGAGAGAGTGTTGGATGATCGGCAATATAATGAATTAACTGCTGACTTCAAAATGATGCATACTTCATCGGTATTATCTGCTACTGTAGAGATGTTACAACATGCAGAGGAAGTGTATACACCCAAAGTGTTTAGCTTGTTCCAAAAGCAATACATAGTTATCAGTGATTATGTTGCCAAAAAGGTTAGTAAGTCTGAGATGATATATGAATACAAAGTATCTTATCGTGGTGGACCGCGAAAGCATTTGGTTAATTATGATGCTTCAAACCAAGCGATACAGTGTAGTTGCATGTATTATTCTTTTGTTGGGATCTTATGTCGTCATGCATTGAAAGTGTTAGATAAGAATGATGTTAGAAGAATTCCATCTAGCTACATCTTGACTCGATGGAGTAAAGACGCAAAATCACGAAGAATATCTTCTTATCGTTTAGAGACATCTAAAGGCACAGTAACGCAATCGATTGGAAAGTGTTATAACCATTTATGTCGCAATTTCCGTGAGATTGCATATGTTGTTGTTGAACATGTGGAATTGACGATGTGTGCAAATGAATATGCATGCCAGTTGCTTAAAAAATTAGAAGAAAAGAAAAAGGAATTTGTGAAAGATAATGCATGGATTCTCCCAACTTCAAATGTGGAACCTGAGGAAGGAGAAGAAGAAGAAGACGAGGAAGTTCCAAATGCACGTGGAATTAAAAGAAAAGCTAATGTTGGACGACCAAAGAACATAACCGTCGGACCCCATGGTCGATATTTGAATGTTCTTGAAACAAAAAGACGTGGTACATCAAAGAAAAAATTATCATTCCAGGTATTTGATAAATAATTTTTCTTTCTCGTTTAAATCCAATTTTCACCGAAACGTAACTTAATCAATATATGCATGTATATTAATTACAAGATAAATTCGATAAATATTTCAGGACTCAACTCTTTTTCCCGATACCCAGTTATCCGTTGCTATGACCAATCCAACCTTACAGACGGGGCCATTTTCCTCACAAGTGCTACATGTAAATAATTTATCTTAGTATTTATATTGAGTTATCTCAGTTTTTATAGTTTGAAGTTTTATGTTTTGTAGGAATTTGACGAGAGTTATGGTGGTTTTAGATGAATTTCTATTATTTTGAATGTAGAAGTTGTTTACAGGAAGTGGTGAAGCAGTTCTATTATTATTTATTTAGTTAAATTTGTTTTTGTTAAGTTTCTTCTTTTTCGTCTTCTTCCACTTAGAATAAAAAGAAAAATAAAAAAAGGAGAGAAAAGAGATTATATGGGGCAAGAATTGTTGGGAAAACTGTCATTTTATTCCCCAAGTATTAAAATGTTGCAATTTTATTCCTCAAGTATTTTGTGTGCACTTTTATTCCTCAAGTTCTTGTTGACTCTTCAAATTAAGGCTTACTCAAAGTCAACCGTTAAACACTAAACGACACTCGTTAAGAATAAAACGAGGTCGTTTGTTTAACATAAAAAGAAATCTCTTTATTTCAGTTTTCCCCAAATTAAAACACACAACCCTAACTCTCTCAACTCTCATGTTCTCCATCAAAACAGAAATTCGCCAATCCAAAATCAAGATCTTAGCGCTTGTAGGTTTCTTTTTGGTTTCGCTTTAGTTTTCCTTTACCATCTTATGTCCAAAAAATTTGATCAAGCCATCGTTAGTGTCTTGAATGTGTGAGAGTGTTTTTGCTAGTGTCTTTGTGTTAATGTCTTTGTATAAGTGTCTTTGTTTTTTTCTACGACTATGTTTATTTACTTATATGTTTTAAGCTATGAGATTGTTTGTGTTCATGTATTCAATGTGTGTTACTGTATGAAACAAAGAAGATATGGTTTAAGACACAAACATAACATGGTCATTGTTTAAACAAAGCAAAGTCAAAAGATGTCTAAATAAACTCAAAAAATGTCTAAATAAAGACACAAAACAACAAAGAGATCCATGTTTAAACAGAGACAAGAGCTCCTACACGTTGAACGCTTAAACAGAGAAGCCAAATCCAGCTTGTGATCCTACTTGTGATGTTTCTCCCTAGAAAAAAGTCAACCAATTAAAATCTGAAAACCAAATGAAAAATATAAGTAAATCAACAAGCAAAAACAAACCTGATTCAGCCTTGGTCTTCCTCTTGACCTTCTTAGTGGAATAGGTGCTGTTGGATTAGAACACCTAGTCTTGTTATGTCCTCCTTGCTTGCAGTTTGAGCACAGTGGAACACGACCATGACGAGTTAACTTGTTTGGATTGGAAGAAGACTCATGAGGAGCCTTCTTGCGAGCATGACTATTTGGCCTGCCATTCTTCCACCTAGATGGTGGTGGTAGAACAGGATAACGACCTAAGCGTATGCATTCCTTCATTTTTTGGACAGGTTGTATACCTCTAGTATACAATCGACGCCATTGTGAAGTCAGATAGAAGTGAGATACATAATCATCAAGAGGTAACTTCAAGGCTGTAATGACATGCATAACATGCATACAAGGAATCCCATTTAACTGCCAATAACCACAACCACAAGTCCTTGCATCCATATCAACTCTGTAGGAGTCATCATGGTAATCAATCTCATGCACATTTCCTGTAGTCATGTACCTTATGCAATCCTTAGCTTTTCTTCTATTAAGCTCAATCTCTTTGTCAGCTTTTGGAGTGTATTTTTTCTTCCACTTAAGTGTCAAAATATTCCTCTTTGCATTCCTCACCATACACTTCCTCCTCACATCGCATAGCATATACATAATAGGCTTCCTTCTTGACTCCCTAACATTTCTGTTGAATGACTCAGATAGATTGTTGAGGTTGTCATTGCAGCAAGAACCAAGCTTGAAGTAAGCCCGAGACCATGTATGTGGTAGAGTTTTCTGTAATGATTCAAATGCTCCTTGGTTGTATGTCTTCAAAGCATCCATATTATTACCAAACTCTGCCAAGGTGTAACTACGTGCTATTTTCCAGAATAGCCTCTCCAGTTGTATGTCTTTATTAGTCTTCTTCCAATTGTCTAAAATGTGTCTAGCACACATTCGATGTTCAGCTTTAGGAAGCTCATCAGCAACTGCATTTAGCAGACCCTTCTGCTTATCTGAGATGATCGTTATGTACTCTCCATCCTTAAGTCCCAAATCTCTTTTCAGAAGCTGCACAAACCACAACCAATTCGGGTTATTCTCCACTTCAACTATTGCCCAAGCTATGGGGAAGATTCTGTTATCTCCATCTCTACCAGTTGCAGCCAACATTTGACCCTTAACATCCCATTTCATAAAGGCAGCATCTAAACCGATTATTGGCCTACATGACTGTCTCCAAGAATCTTTCAAAGCCTCAAAGCACATATACAGACGGTTAAACCTCTGCTGACTTCCAGGCAATGCCCCAGGAATAGTCTCAATCTCCATTGTTGAACCTGGATTAGATGACAGAACTTCTTTCTGATAGTCCCATATTCTACCAAACTGATCTTCATGAATCTTCTTCCTGTTCTTAGCAACCAACCTTTTAGCTCTGCTACACTGACTTTCAGTCACAATCATATTGTACTCCCTTTTGATTTCATCGACCATATCCACTGATTTTATCTTCGGATTGATTCTAAGCCTTTCCTCGAATAACTGACCAATTGTTCCACTCTTTAGAAGCTTTGTGTAGCCGGATCTATCACAAATATGTTCATTGACACATGTCTTAATCATCAGCTTGTTTTTACCCTTTTCAAAAGAACAGTAGACTCTCCATGGACAGTTTTCTTCTATGCACTTTGTGCACTTTGCACAAAGCCTATCATGTGAAGATTTAAACATCTTGATATCATACTGCGACTTTAAAGAATACCTGAGCATGGCGTACTTAAACTCATTTGCATTGTTAAACATTTTGCCTAAACCTATGAGCTCATCAGGATGTACCACAGGAGTTGGGTTGCCCTCTAAATCATCATCAGAATTGTTTGATGGATCAGGGATGTTATCATCATTCCAAATATCATCCCCGCTGTCATTATCACTCTCATCAGCACCTTCACGAGCTTCTTCTCCAAAGTGATCTTCTATATTCTGGCATATCTCTACATTAATAAACTCTTCCTCTTCTTCCTCCTCTCCCTCTGTTTCCTCATTCAATTCTGCTTCACTCTCTTTGTATCCAGCCGTATCTTCCACAGTTACTTCACAATCATCTCCATCAATACTTGAATTATCATCAGACACAACATCATCCCCCTCTACCTCTTCTTCTATAGCTCCATTGTCAGGTTCCACCATAGTAGCGTCTTCCAACGTTACATCTTCAACAACACTTGAATCATGATCCATTCTCCTACCAAAAAATTAACTAATTTAAAATCTCACTCACAAAATATGATAAACCAAAGAAGGTTCACAGTGAATGAGATTATACATATAGTCCTCACGAGGTACAACATTAACAAAGAAGGTATGGTTTTACCTCGGTTGTTGTCCTCGCCCCCTACGAGCTGGTAGCTTACGTCGTCTTCCTCTCACCGCTCCTCCTTCAGCAATCACCGTAGCTCCTCCATGACCTCGTTGAGAGCCTTCGCCTACTTGTATCGTCACTCCTCCTCGTTTAGAGCCTTCTCGTCTACCCGTCACACCACCTTTAGGCGTTATTCCTCCTCGAGTCTTTGCCATTGGGATTCGACGAAGACCCTTCGAAATCAAATTTAAAAGGGTTTGTTCGAGAGTTAGGTTTGATGGAAAAGACGAGAGTTGAGAGAAGTTAGGGTTAGTGGGTTTTACTTTGGAGAAAACTCAGATCAAAACGATATTTTATGTTAAACAAACGACCTCGTTTTATTCTTAACGATTGTCGTTTAGTGTTTAACGGTTGACTTTGAGTAAGCCTTAATTTAAAGAGTCAACAAGAACTTGAGGAATAAAAGTGCACACAAAATACTTGAGGAATAAAATTGCAACATTTCAATACTTGGGGAATAAAATGACAGTTTTCCCAAGAATTGTTCTACTATTTTTTAACAGAACTCAAAAGACGTCGTTTTGGTGATAAATTTTGTGTGAAAAATGCTATTTTCGTGCATTGAACTCTTGACCTATTTTGGAAGAAGCAAACTACTTTACCGATTGCACCACACATTTACTTTTATTAATAACAAACAAACCGAGATATATTATAAGAGATTTTCTTCTCTCAAACAAAGATCGATGTAAGTAAGTAACCATTGTCCACCGCCTCTACCACCGGAAATTTGTCAAACCATAAAATTTACATATCAAATCGAAGTCCTTGGAATGAGGAATACAACTCCACTCTTGAAATTTCAAAACTCTAAGGCTTGTAGAAGTAAAGGCTCTTCAAAATTTCAGATCTGAAATTCAACCATGTCGGAATCAACTGAAATCTACTGGGCTTTGTTAACGGTGGTCCCATCAGTTCATATATGGTCTCCATTTTTCAAAATTCACTTAGTAGTTCCAGGAATTTGACTTTAAAATTTGAAAAAACGAAACTACTTTATCAAAATCCAGTTAATTTAGTTAAAATCATGGGGTGAGCTTTGAACCATTAGATTTGAAATATCAATAGCTTTCTAGAGAGTTATAGATTGCTATATATGGTACTTGAAATCAAAATCCGCCATTGATGAACTTAAAAGCTTAATTTATTTTTGTTGGTTTTTGGTAAAGTTTCTTTGTTTGTTCCAATAAATGTTAGAATACACATGGTAGCGTAGTGGTTATGGAGTTCGGTTTTCATGGTGAGGTCAATGGTTTGAACTTGTTGTGGTACAACTTTTTGAATTTAAATTTCTTTCTAAAACGACGTAGTTTTGAAGTACGTTAAAAATACACAGATTTTTACACGGTGAAATATATGAGTGTTCTTATATTGCGGGTTGACTTTTACTTGGAGGGTTGACTTGCATTTAATTAACATGAGGGGTATTCTTGCAAACTCTAGCGACTTGGAGGGTTTATTTGCAGAAAACTTTTATACATAGAGGTTTAATACATATCGGTCCATATATTCATCAATAACCTTTAAGTTGGAGTATGGAGGTCACAAATACCCAACTTACGCTTGAAAGAATCAAATTGTTGACCACCAAGAGCTTTAGTAAATATATCGGCAAGCTGTGTGGTCATCGAAACATGAATAGGTGTGATAACTCAGCGAATGATCTCATCACGTATAAAATGACAATCCGAATGAATATGCTTTGTTCGTTCGTGGAACACCGGATTATCACTAAGATTTATAGCGGAGGGATTATCACAATGTACAGGAATTGCATACGAGCAATCCACACCAAGTGACTCAAGCACTTCACGTAGCCAAAGAACTTCACACACCGTATAAGCCATAGAACGGTACTCCGCCTTGCTCGAAGAGCGTAATCCTTATCTTGCTTTCTTGTTTTCCACAAAACTGGAGAACCACCAAATTGTATAAACCAGGCGGTTAAAGAGCAGCGGGTAAGTGGGCAAGCAGCATGATCTGAGTCACACCAAACACTAAGTCGTAAATCAGAATTAGCACGTAGCAGAATACCTTGTCCCGGGTTACCTTTCAAGTATCGAACAACCTGTAATGCAGCATCCCAATGATCCAATTTCGGAGCATGCATAAATTGAGATAGAATATGAATGGCATAAGCTAACATCGGACGAGTTACCGCCAGATAAATAAGTCTTCCCACCAAACGACGCTATCGAGACACATCAAAAATCGTATCTCCACCAGCCAAAGCCAATTGGTGATTTTCCTCAATCGGATGAGTAACTGGTTTAGCATTCAATAGGCCAAATTCTGTGATAATATCCAATGAGTATTTCCGTTGACACAAATACATTCTAGATGAGTTGCGAGCCACCTCAATACCCAAAAAATATTAGAGAACGCCAAGATCTTTCATACGGAAGCATGTAGTAAGATAGATTTTAAATGCGTTAATTACCGCCAACGAACACCCTGTAATGATGAGATCATCCACATAAACTAAAATATGTAGCCTCGTGTCATCATCCATGAACGTAAACAAGGAATAATCTTTGAGACTTCGTTTAAACCCATAGTCAAGAAGGGCAGTAAAAGTTTTGCAAAGCAACATCTTGGAGCTTGTCGAAGACCATAAAGTGATTTGTGTAAATGACACACTTGAGATTTATCATTTGTACGAAAACCCGGAGGAAGTCGAATAACACCTCCTCTTCTAAATCACCATGTACAACCGCATTATGGACGTTCATCTGATGTACTTCCCAGTCACGAGCAACAGCAACCTCCAAGAAAACACGAATTGTCGTCATCTTACACACAGGTGCAAATGTCTCATTATAATCCAAGCCCTCAGTTTGGTTGTTACCAAGAACCACAAGTTGAGCCTTATACCGCTCCAATGTGCCATCTGATCGATACTTCAAAGTGAACACCCACTTACAACCTAATGTTTTCTTACCTGGTGGTAGCGTTTCAACAGTCCACGTACCAGCCTCTTGAAGAGCATCCATTTCACC
Organism: Arabis alpina; assembly: GCA_900128785.1. Classification (NCBI taxonomy): domain Eukaryota; kingdom Viridiplantae; phylum Streptophyta; class Magnoliopsida; order Brassicales; family Brassicaceae; genus Arabis; species Arabis alpina. The sequence goes on from LT669793.1 coordinate 21,009,120, forward strand.
ACCAATTGCGCATCTCCAATTTTCATCAGCTTCAGCTTCAGCATAGGATTTACGAATAACCCCAGCCGTTATCGCGGCAAGAAAAGCTTGGTGTGGAGCTGAAAAGTTGGAGCAATCAACATAATCATCAATTGGATACCATTTGGAATCCACAAAATCACTATCTGAACCTTCAAGAGTCGTATGCGCAACATAATCGTGTAATTTGATAGTTTTAAACTTTTGACGACAACGCTTTCCCATGGGTTCCTCACAAGCAACAGTGGTGGTTTCTCCTTGTATTGGCGATTGAGACGCAAATACTAGAGAAGTATCCAACTCAAACGAAGGAGAAGAAACCGTATTTGGCGTTGTAGATGACGTAGACTCACGAGTCGATGAGTCAATATGAGGCTGTGTAGAAGGTGTCGTAAACAAACTGAGGTCGAGTGGTAATAATGGAGACACGGGGTCAGGAATCACATCCGGAATCAGAGTCTTAGTATGCTCTTGAGCATCGGACGTGAACTAAAGAAAATCCTCATCAAAATCTCATATGTTTGAAGACAATGGTAATGTAGGTTGAGGAGATGAAGCTGACGAAGACGTAGAGTCGGAAGCAAGAGCAAAAGGAAATTGTGTCTCAAGAAACACAACACCTCGTGATGTTGAAATCACACCACTCTCAATATCGTACACCTTCCATCCCTTCTTACCGAAAGAATAACCAAGAAAAACCGAGCCCTTTCCTCGAGGAGCAAATTTATCTCCACCATGTTTTTGATTATGAGCATAGCATAAGCAACCGAAAACTCGTAAGTGATTCATCGGAAGTGAACGATTATACAGCATTTCAAAGGGGGTCTTACCTTGCAAAATCGTACTAGGAGTTCGATTGATCAGATATCCGGCTGTAAGAATACAAAAACTCCAAAACTCGGTTGGTAAGTGAGATTGGAAACGTAGGGCATGGGCGACATTAAGTATATGTCAATGTTTCCGCTCAACATGACCGTCTGGTTGCGGAGTGCCAACACATGAAGTTTCATGTATTATACCTTTTTCTCGAAAGAAATTAGTTAGAGGTAGAAATTCAGTTCCATTATCGTTGTGAATCTTCTTAACTTTGATAGTGAACTAACGCTCAACAAGAGCAATAAAATTGCGCATAGTAGATGAAGTCTCAGATTTGTTAGGCAGTAAATAAATCCATAGTGCGCGCGAGTAGTCATTAACAATCGTTAGAAAATAGCGAGAACCACAAATAGATGTAGTTCGATACGGTCCCCATAAGTCACAATGAACTAATTTAAAAACCGAGGTTATTTTATTAGTACTCAAAGGAAAAGAATCTCGTGATTGTTTCGCACGAATACATATTTCACAAATCTTAGAATCAAAATCATGACTATTGTTACTAAAATCCGATAACTTCAACATCTCCATTGCTCTAAAAACTGGATGACCCAAACGACGATGCCACACTTCTACTGGTTGTGTCTCCATGGTATGTATCACCACTGCGTCCGCCACACTCCTAGAGAAATAGAGTCCATTCTTCTATTTACCCGCTGCAATCACCATCTTTGTGATGCGGTCCTGAACAACACAAAGCTTATCAAACAACTGGAAGATAAAACCACGTTCTCTAGTTAACTGAGAAACCGATATTATATGGCATTCTAATCCTTCAACAAAGAAGACATTAACCAAACGAAGATGAGATCCAAGACAAACGGATCATTGCTTTGTAGAAACTGTTATCTGACCATCTGGCAATTTGATGAACATTGGAGCCATATCACAAACATCCATCAAAAACTCAAAACTTCCAGTCATATGATTGGAAGCTCATGTATCAATAATCCAAGATTCAAGAAAGTACGTACCAGAAAATTTGTCACCAGCTGGTGGACTTCGTTCATTAAGCATGTGAACGAAAGTCTTCCACTGGTCATTGTTTAAGCCACTAAAACCAACCCGATCAGCATCGGTAATCACGGTTTTGCTGCGACAATTGGTGAGAAAGCCGAAATCTGGTTGATGCGAGTTGGTTCGTTACGTGACATCGGTTGAGTGTTCGATAACCAAGAGTAGTTGCACCAGCCGAAGATCAGTGTACCGCCGACGTCGTTTTAGAACGAGGACGATCTCCCCACCACCATGGATAACCAAGCTTTTGAAAACACCTTTGAGCAACATGTCCTTTCTTTCCACAACTCGTACAAATAGCCATAGGGTCACGAAGTTCAGTTTGTGGTCGAGTTCGTGAGGCTACTTGTATAGCAAAACTAGCTCCATCCAACCGTTCCTCAGAGATGAGACTTACACGTTTAGACTCTTCATCCTGAGATACCACTTGATAAGCTTCGTCCAAGGAAGGGAGAAGATCTTGTGAAAGTAGAGAAGATTTCACCGCACCAAACAAAGATTCATCAAGGCCTATTAAAAATTGGTGTAACTTATCTTCTTCTCGTTCCTTGATGATTTCTTCCATTGTTTTTGCTCTCTGGAAATCAGCAAGACTTGTCCATAATTTAGTAAGCTTACCATAGTAAGCCTCAACCGCGGTACCCTTCTGATGACAATTAGCAAGCTCCGTTTTAATACGTTGCACACACTGATCATTCTTCACAGAGAACCGTTTATGGATGTGTGTCCAGAGATCATGAGCTACTTAAATATGGAGTGATGGTAAGTTTAATCCACGATACCACCATAGCGTTATTTGCCCACCAATATTCTAGGTCATCAGAATCAGCCGCGGGCAGAGGAATAGATCCATCGGCGAAACAAACTTCTTTCTAGCTCGTAAAGCAAGTCGAATATTCAATGCCCATTCATCATAGTTAGGACCCCGAAGCTGTGGTTGCGATATGACAGATCCAGGATTATCACCTGAGGAAAGATCATACGGATCAATCCGTCTTTGAGTTTTAACACGTGTAAGAACAAGCGACTTAGGAGCAGAACTTTGCGAGTTCGAGAAGATTCATCGTCACCACCGGCCATCGTTAATCAAGAGAAAATAGAATAATACTCTGTTTTGGGAATTGCAGAGATCGGAAAAAAAAAAATTTAGAGGTTGAGGATCGGTGGACCTAAAATTTTATGTTAACCTCTGATACCATGTCAAGAAACTAGAATATGTATAAAGAGTTTCTTGTTTATTAAGATGTTAAGGTTGTGCCTTATATACAAAGAGGTTAAATCTAATTACAAACTTGTAAATTACTAACTACACCATATTAAACTCCTAATTACATATCGGTCCATATATTCCTCAATAAAAAATAATTATTTTGTGCCCACTTAAAAAACCAAAGCACCAAGCATAATTTTTTTAGGAAATTTGTAAAAATATTACCAAAAATTTGTTTGTTTTGAAAACTAACGCCTCTTTTCAAATCTTTGAAAAATAATCTTTTTCATACTTATAATGTTTTAATCATAAAAATCAATGATAAAAAGAAAATAAAACAATTAATATTATCTAATTAAAACAATTAAATTAAATCCTAAAAATCTAGATCCCTAAATACTAAACCTTAAACCCAACATACTAAACTCAGAACCCAATAAACTAAACCCTAAAACCTAAATCATATATCTTAAACCCTAATAATAAACCTTAAACCCAACATCCTAAATCCTAAAGCCTCAATCCTAAACTCTAAACCCCAAATAATATATTGGGTTTAGGGTTTATTATTTGTGGTTTAGTGTTTACTATGTGGGATTTAGTATTTAGGGTTTAGGGTTAAGATTTAGGTTTAGGGTAAGATTTAGGTTTAGGGTAAGATTTAGGGTTTAGTATTTGGGTTTAAGTTTTAATATTTGGGTTTAGGGTTTCGTATTTGGGGTTTAGGGTTTAGTATTTTGGTTTAGGGTTTAGTATTTTGGTTTAGAGTTCTAAGAAAAATCAAAACAAATCATTAAAATTAATTTCAAAAAAAAGCTTTTTTCTTTTAAATATATAATCATGATATTTTTTCTTTTTTTCAACAAAAAAGTCATTTTTCAAAACTTTCAAAATAAAGATTAGTTTTCAAATTTTATAAATTTTTTGGAATATTAAACCAATCCTCCCTGATTTTTTCCTCTTCTTTGTACTAGGAGAAAACTTTCTTCCGAACAAAAAAGAAAGAGATATGTTAGTAAAAAAAATTGATATCTTTTTGGGGTAATTTGCTCAATAGCAAGAAAAAATTAATAATTATTCAACTAGCCAAAATAAGCCCATGTGGCATAATCATATTCACTAAATTTAGGTTAATTGGTTAGGTTTCGAATTATATTTTTTTTCTGAGTTATTCAACTAATTTTGCCTATCTTTTTATGGTGGGACCAGAATAATTTTCTTTTCCTCTCACTTATGCCGTTAATGCAACCAATCACAGCCGGTGTTTCGTATAAAAATAAAATATACAAGAGTTAAAAAAGTGAAGAATGAAAGTACTTTATACATTGTGTGAATTTAAGATTCTCTCTCTGTGATTTAAGGAATGTGAGCGATCTCAAGAAGAATCTTGTGAAGAGACTGAGGTTTAGAGAAGAAAGGGCAATGATCACTTCCTTTGATCTTATAAACACCTTCGGGACTATTCTCTCTAACCACTTTCTCTTGAACGTCCGGTGAAAGTGCCAAATCGTCCAGCGTTTGAACATAGAATCTCCGACCTTTCCCATATCTTTCCGCACTTAGCGAAATTTTCTCCATCATCGGGCCTAATGGTACAGGCCGCATCGAGATCATCGACAATGCAATGTCCTGAAACCAATTTAGGAAAACTTCAACAGTTAAAGGTTCATGTACGAAATGAAACATAAAAACGAACCCGAATTTATTGAACAGAAGTTTATTTTCAAATTAAACAATAAACTTATTAAGACACTGAATTCATTATATATTTACTGATCACTTAGATGTGTTCTTGTAACTGTGTACCTTATTGGGTGACTGATTGAAGTACAAGCTTTTCATGTGTTGTTTCTCAAACATGAACCCCGTTGCAGGCTTGTCCTTACCGTTTCCATAGATCAAGAACTGCGACTCTTTCATGAAGCGTTCTGCAGAACCAAGCTGCAAGGGAGACAATTTCTCAGAGTGTCAAGGTCAAACAAAGAAACAAGGGATGTTCACAAGATGAGAAGAGGCCGCCTAAGTCCGACTTTTCATCGATTTTTTAAATCTACAGGTTCTACTGAACATGCGCGTTACATACGTATTGGTTACCTCATCAGCAAAGACATCGAAGGGTCTTTGTCCATCAGAAACCATAGTTGCACATATGTATATGGCTTTTGAGATTTTCTCTGGAAACTGCTCTAACGCATACGACACAGATGCACCTCCGGTACTGTGACCAACCAGAATTACCTGCAACAATCAACACTCATTGCCTCAAGCATGAAAAAATCAAGATGACACTAGTATTCACATGGAAACTGTAAATGTTCCACAGAACATTCTTTGAAGACTGCAGAGCAAACTCAAAATGGAAAACATCTAACCCCAATGCCTTTCTTCAGGTCTTGATTTAGCAAAACTTGATTTTATAGCTGTCACAATCCTTCATGTGTCATGTGCCATATTCAAACCAAGACAAGGACAACTCTTTTCTTATAAATGCCTTAACATTGATCCAAATTTTAAAGAAAACCGAAACAACCGAGGTTCAATGTAGTATAAGGAATTGACACATTCCTTCCAAGTTCAAACATAAACCTAACTATCTACACGCTAGCAGTTCTAACCTTTTCTTCCTCGGGAAGATCTTGAAGGAGCTCGATCAACGGTTTAGAATATTCTTCTAAGGTGGAAACACTATTTGCATCGGTCATATTAAATCCAGATCCAGCAAGGTCAACTGTAACAGGAGATAGTCCTGACTCTTCCAATGAAGCTAAAGTTTTGTACCAACACCATGCCCCAAAACCTTCACCATGAACAAGAATGAATTTCTTAACCGTCAAGCTCTCCGAAAAATCAGGTACCTAAAGAGATAAAAAAGGTTACTACCATCAGTAAATCAAACATAAAAATGTGTTCTGATCTCAAGAGACCAGATTTCTCAGTGACATTGATGTGTTAGAGGGACCAATCAATCATGAACAGAGTTTTTTTTTCTCCATCTTTGTTCTAATCACAATTTTGTACTTTTAGAAAGCAAAGAACTTTTGAGAAAAAACAAAGAGAGTAAAAGTTGTACAAAGATTCACACTTGATCCAGCTCTATTAGTTTCTTCTGGTCCCAGCCTAATGTCAGTATCAGATTTTAACACTTTTGATCTCTCTCCTCAAATTACTGATTGTTATCAAGAAACCATATAAGAATCTTCTCTTCTCATGTCTCAAAAAGTCTAAACAACAATCATCAAAAAGACAAAAAACCCAAGTCGGGATTCAATAGAGTGAGTGACCTGCTTGTTATTGGAAAATGGGTCAGAGAGTGGTCGTCTTCTAGAGCTTGTAGACCCGACCCGTTTAGACATGGATCCATCGAATCTCTGAGAAAGCTGAGCTTGATTAATGGCCATAGACAAAGCTCTTCGATGCAACATCTCTTCATCGGAAAGCAATTTCCTCTGAGAACGATTCACTCTCTTGCTTCTAGATCCATCTCTTACGTTACTTGTGATTATATCTTTCTTCTTCATACACATAACTCTGTTACCCATCTTCGAGGGTTTTGGGTTTTTCTTAGACGAGAATCTCAAGAAATTTCCCGAGAAAATGGGATTTTTTTCCTGACCACGGGAAAGTCAAAGATTACATGGAAAGATGATATCTTTGGGTTAAGAGAGAGAGAGAGAAAGAAGAGTGTGTGAAGAAGAAGCAAAGAGGTTAGTAATTACGCAAAAGGACGATTCAAATTTAAGACAAAGCTGCCAAAAACAAAAAACTCTGTCAATTGGTATCATCTTTCTGTAACGTTGGATTCAGTTTTTGTACTTTCTCGTGTTTCCACTTTTTCTGCTCTTCTGTTCTGTTCCTTGAGAAGATATTGGAAAACTTATGATGTATTAAATCTAAGAGCATTTCAAATTCATCAACCTATGTTATGTTTGGAAAACTTATCATGTATTTATATTTCTAGTTCACCACATGATGAATTTGTTTAAAGTTTAGAAGCTTTTTTTGTTTATCATTGATTGGGTTTGGAATGGAAAAACTAGGGAGGTAAACAAATTGGGAATGAAAAGGATTTGATTGAAATACAAAGAGAGACCATTAACTTTGCATTTTCGAGACAGCAAAACTCTCTTTGGGACTACACACATTTAACAATACAGAGAGAACCTTTGATATTCCTTCCTTTTGTTTCCTTTTTAAACTTTCAAGGCAACTTTGTTTCTCCAAATCAGTCTTTTATGTTCTTGAGCACAGAGAGAATATAGAGATCTTCCTTTCTAGTATCCTTTTGTTGGATCATTTACGTTTCTTCATCAAATCTTTTACTCTATGATTTTTAAATGGGTGGAGGACTAATAGAAGATGATTATCAAACTGGTTCAGGTATGTATTTCTATCACTCATTAATTCTAGCAAACAGAAGATGGTATGAGTCTGTCTTGCAATTAGTAATGGTAGGACTACTAATTTGCTTCTCTATATTTCTGATAAAACATAGTATGCACATATCTTCTTGTTCCTTGCTTTTGCAGAACATAGACATTAAAATAAACGTACATTTAGTTACTGTCGATATGTCGTTAAAGTTCTTTAGAGGAGCTAGTGAGAGTCATGCATATGTAGATGTATACAGAGATACACTCAAAGTCACATTAATCTCTATATAAAAAGATCATACATACCTTTTATTGTAACTGTAATTTTAACTTTAGCACACACCACAAAATCTGTAATTTGAACGAGGATGTTTGCATTACCGCTTAGTTTGTTTTGTTAGTGTGAAATTTTCCTTGCTTGTTCACTTGTGATAGAAAATTGTCTGAGTTTTTTGTAACAGGTATGTTAAAGAGTAATGAGTTTTCTCTTTTTTACTCTCTCTTTCATGACAAGAACCATCATGTATCTTTTGTGGTTGATAGATTCACTAATGTTCGAACAAATGGCATTGGAACCAGCTCATGTATTAGAAGAGGTTGGTTCGAAACCTGAAAGAACTTTAGTCCTACTCGGTCGAACAGGGAACGGTAAAAGTGCAACAGCAAACAGCATCCTGGGAGAAACTAAGTTCAAGTCACAAGCAAGAGGAAAATCCATTACCAAACAGTGTATGCGACAGACATCGGTGTTGCTGAATGGTCTGACCGTCAATGTTATTGATACTCCTGGTGAGTTTGTGCTTACTTGGTCTTGCTATATCAATCCTATATTTGCCTAAATACACATTGACACTGGTGTGCCTGCAGGTCTGTTTAGTGCTTCCTCCACTACAGAATTTACCAGCGGAGAAATCGTTAGATGCTTAGGTCTGGTTAAAAATGGTATTGATGCAGTGCTGCTTGTTTTCTCGGTGAGGAATAGATTAACGGTTGAGGAGGAATCCACGCTTTGCAATTTAAAGATCCTTTTCGGTAGTCGAATGGTTGACTATATAATCGTAGTTTTCACCAATGGAGATGCACTTGAACGTGGAGAAACCCTAGAAGACTATTTGGAGGATTGTCCTGAGTTTCAGGTTGGTTTATCTTTTGACCATTTTGTCTTGAGACTGCGCGTGCAAGAGCTGTTTTACGTTATATAGTAAAATCAAGACTCTCTTACAGCCTAGTTCCAACCTTTCTTGTAGGGAATTCTCAAGGAATGCAATGACCGTAAAGTGTTGTTTGACAATAGGTGTGATATCTCCGAAAGCAAGAAAGACGAGCAAGTCCAGGATCTTCTCAACCTTGTTGAAAAAATCTCAAAAAAGAACAATGGGGAATCATTTATGGCTGATTTATCAATTGAGCTAAGGGTGAAAAAAATAGATTTGTTAGAAAAAGATTCACATCTCATTTCGTGTAAAGCATACCTTGATCTAGTTTATTCGATCTGCTTCTTAGGATAAGGAGACCATGTTTCAGAAAAGGCATAAGCAAATCGAAGAAAAGCAGAGCTGGTCTTCTAAACAAGAGATATCTCAGTTGAAGAAGGAGTTAGAGAAGTCTTATAAGAAAATGCTTAAGGAAATGGAAGAGAAGGTAAGCCATTTACCGGTTATGTCTCTCTTGTTCACGCAATGTGATGTTGACATCTTTATAAGTTGATTCATGTTTTCTCTGGTCAGGTCTCTAAGCAGTTGAAGGAAACTTTGAGGGAGGTGAAGGAGAAACTATCAAAGGCAGAAGCTGCAAAAGAAGAATCTGAGAAAAAGTTGAAGGAGATCCAGAAACTATCCCTTGATAAGATCAGGGAGCTGAGAGAACAGCTTGCCAAGGCTGTGGAAGAGACTGATTCCTTGCGCAAAAAACTAGACAAAAATTGCACTATTCTTTGATTATATCCTCAACTTCATATGGTATGTAGATGCTCTGTAGAGGGCTTAATTATTTCAGTTGAAGAAGGAAAGAGATTTTTGTTTACGACAAATCACAGAGATAGTATGTTGATCCCTGCTTTTGATCATTATTATATTTGATTCATGCTTCAACCTGTGTTTATCATTCTCATCTTATCCACCTGAGATCTCAAATCCTTCATTTGAGTTTGATATTTTTATTTCTTCTTAATGTCAATATCTGCATGGTTTTTATGAGTCTACAACTACTATATGCATCTGTGTGTCAATTCCATCTTTTGATGCTAAACCAAATTGGGTGATGTTTATGCCTTCTTATGATGTCTCCTTCTAGTGACTTTTTTCCATAACAAATTTTGATCTTTCTCATTGTATAGCATGAAATTTTTCTGGTTTGTTTCCTAAGTGGATTTATTCATTCTTCAGTGGAGAGCTGGTCTAAAAGTTGAAAGCTTTTCTGGTCTAATCAGTGTCTTGTTTTTGGATTCGAATAGATTTGCTTGTTTATTATTGGAACTATAAAGTCTACATTGGCATAAAGCTGTCTTTTGTACCTTCTCGAGACTTAAAACTCTCATTGGAACTAAACACAATTATCAGCATTACTTAATTAAGGAGACTCTTGATATTCCTTCCTTTTGTACCCTTTAATACTTATTTTTTAGAATATAAAACGAGATCTCTTGTTAAGCCTGAATCACTTACGTTTCTACTTAAAACCCAGTAACTCGCTCTCCCTGATCAGATCTACTTGTCCAGCAGAAACTGTACAGCTTTCAAATGGGTGGAGGACTAGTAGCAGAGAATTTCTCAGCTGATCCTACAGGTATGTTTTTGTTACTTTTGAACTCTTTGAATCGCTTTCTCTCACTGATAAATTTATGCACAAAGAGAAAAAATATGCTGAAAAATCTAGGGTTTCGGAAAAAACTAGGGTTTCGGAAACTAGTTCCAGATAATCTCGTTGATTCTCTTGCATATCTGAGAAAACTAGGGTTTTGGAAATTAGTATGCACGTATCTTTTTGTTCCTTCATTACACAAACATGTTCCGAGCTGAGACAGAGAACATTAGCTGGAAGCTGAGACAGAGAGTCTAAGAAATACAAAACTCAAGTACAAAGCTTGTGAGAAACATGCATGTGTTAATCTATTCACATATCCTAAAAATGAGATTTTTTTTTTAATGTATTTCTCCCACAAAAAGTAACAAATAGAATTTGAATCTGTGTCTTGAAAGCAGTACTATAAAATTTGTTTGATACCAATACATTTGGATTTGACAGAGTTGCTAATGGTGCGGGAAGAATCTAAATAGGAAGCATCTGTTTTGGATGGTTCTTATGATTTGGGTTTAGAGAACAAACCTCCAAGAACACTAATTCTACTCGGGCGTTCAGGCAACGGGAAAAGCGCGACAGGGAATAGCATTCTTGGTAGACGAGCTTTTGAGTCAAAAGGGAGCGCATCAGGAGTTACTACAGCCTGTGAGCTGCAGAGTTCGATGCTACCGAATGGCCAAACACTCAATGTTATTGATACTCCTGGTAATGTGTTTGGAACTGAAAACCATCAAGCCAATGAGTCATTCATTTATGATATCTACAATGTTAAACATGTGAATCTTGATTGGTGTTGCAGGTCTGTTTAGTATGTCCCCATCAACCGAGTTTACCTGTAGAGAGATTTTAAATTGCTTATATTTGTCCAAAGAAGGAATTGATGCAGTGCTTGTGGTATTCTCCTTGAGGAACCGGCTAACAGAAGAGGAGAAATCTTCGCTTTTTGCGTTAAAGATTCTCTTTGGAAGTGAAGTTGTAGATTACATGATCGTTGTTTTTACAAATGAAGATTCCCTTAAAGATGATGGTCAAACACTGGAGGAATATTTGAATGACAGCTCTGATTTCAAGGTTAATAAGTGTACTATATATTCTTACTATTGGTCTTGAAACCTTGGGTGGGAGATTTTCACTTTCTTTTGCGCCTCTTTTAGAATTGTTTTACTGTTCTAGGAAATTCTTGAGGCGTGCAATGACCGCAAGGTGTTGTTTGAAAACACGGCCAGAGCCCCTGAGAGTCAGAAAGCTAAGCAAGTTCAAGAGCTCGCATACTATGCTGAAGAAATTGCAAGGAAGAATGGAAAACCGTATAAGGGTGATTTATCTCATAAGATAAGGGTAAGAGGAAAATGAATTTTTCTTAATACGTACACATCCCATTGTTGATGTCTTTTCATTGTTTACTCGGTTACCTCTCAGGAAAACAAGGCTGCATTCGAGGAAAAGCAGAGGGAGATTTTAGAAATGAAGGGCATCTTACCGAAACAAGAGATGTCTCAAATAATGAAAGATATGGTGAAGTCTCATGAATATCAGCAGTTCACTCAAATGATGGAGAGGGTAATGTGTTTTCGAGTTCTCCATATTCTTTGGTTACTTGTAATTAGTATCCCTCTTTAGATTTTTCCTTCTAAATTTATTCCCTCGTAACATGCCTCTGGATTTTTTGCTTAGATGGAAACTAGGCTGAACGAGACACAAACTAGGCTAGAGCAGCAGCTGAAGGAAGAGCAAGCTGCAAGACTTGAACTGGAGAACAAAGCAAACACAGTCGAGAAACATTCAAGTGAGGTAGTTCAGAAGCTGAGGGATGATCTAAAAATGGCGGAAAAGATGACTAAGGAACTCCAAGAAAAGGGAAATCGGTGCATCATTCTGTGATTGAGTTTCTGATCAGACTATAAAATTCTATGCGTGTATTTCCATATTTTATGCTGGACAAATTGAGTGATTGTTTATTTTTCCTTGGGGTTATTATATTCTCATGATTCTGAACATTGAAACATAATTATGTAAGGAGGTGATTGGTATGGACTGTGGCGGTAGGCTATGACTTTAGATTTTTGGCTGTAGAGAAAATAGTTGTAAAAACTGTGACTGTTACTTTTAAATATGTCTAAAGTATCATTGGTATTACAAACTGTAGAAATCGTAAATGTTATTTTAAATATTATAATTTCATATTAAAAATGTAAAATTATGACAAATTTGTATTCATACGTAATATAGAGATATAACTCCAACAATAAATATTTTATTTATTACGGTTAAGATTAATTTATTATAAATTTATGTTGAAAAGAAAATTGAAAAATACAAAACTGAAACAAATATGAAACAAAAATGAAATTTATTATTTTATATGTAGATTTTAATAACCAAATCAAGAAATGGAAGAAACTTGTAAAAAAATTCTCGATTTCGTACATGACGAGCTCTTGTAATTTCCTGAAAAGTAAATACTCTAATGTTATCATATTATTAATAATTTACCTTTATACGATCATCCCACCATTCTTGATCCATAATGATTGCTTTCGTAATAGGATCCAAAGCTACACCAGGTTTCTTACTTTATCTTTGGTATGCAGTATACATGTTTTGAGATTGTCATAGAGATTTTTGAAATTTTCCCATATCAACGTATATCCCATTGCTTCTTGAAATTCAGAAATTACCCGATTTTTTCCTTCCTTACTTAAATATGGCTCTTTCTCGTTATCATCATCCAGTACGGAGATGAAAATTTTAAGAAAGATATGAGTTTTAGCATCGTCCCATGTGATCTTTACCTTTTTCTGTTGAACCAACCTCATTCACCCCCTCCTCATTAGCCAATCATAATTAAGTATTTAATTAAAATAAAACAAACTAAAACAATTAATATTACTAATTAAAACAATTAAATTAAATCATTAAATCTTAAACTCTAAATAACCAAATACTACACCCTAAATCCAAATAATGAACTCTAGACCCTAAATATTAAACCCTAAACCCCAAATATTAAACCCTAAAACACAAATACTAAACCCTAAACTACAAATACTAAACCTAAACCCCAATAATAAACCAAAAATCCCAATACTAAACCCTAAAACACAATTACTAAACCCTAAACCACAAATACTAAACCCTAAACCCTAATATTAAACCCTAAATCCCAAATAATAAACCCTAAAATCCAAATACTAAACCCTAAACCACAAATACTAAAACCTAATCCCCAAATATTAAACCCCAATCCCTAAATATTAAACCCTAAACCCCAAATACTAACCTCTAAATCCTAAACTCTAACCCAGAAATATTAAATCCTAAACCCTAAACCACGAATACGAAATCCTAAACCACAAATCCTAACTCTAAACCCTAAATACGAAACCCTAAACCACAAATACTAAACTCTAATATTCAAATATTAAACTATAATTCACAAATATTAATTGATTAATATTAATTGTTTTAATTTGTTTTATTTTAATTAAATACTTAATTATGATTGGCTAATGAGAAATGGGTGAATGAGGTTGGTTCACCCTAGGGGTGAACCCAAGAATTTTTCTTTTCTGTTGACATAAAAGACACACATATTACATAGAGGGGAATTAGGTGGAATAATATGTTTTGACATATAGATTAATAAAGTAACATGTACAATTGGAAAATTGGGTAACTAACAAAGAGAAAAATTAAATTTGACTAATTTACCAAAAATAAATTCAATTATTGTTGTCAATTTTCACCACCCTTAATGATAATGTTGTCAAATTTCATCACATTTAATGTTAATTTATTTGTAGTAAATAAAAAAAAAAAAATTTCATCTAGAAATAAATTTAAAATTGACATATATAAAAAATATTTCATTGAAACAACAATTCTTTTTCTTTTTTCTACATTATACGTTTACTTAAAATAGCCATAATTTTTTTACCTTTCAAAATAATTAATTATTGTTTGTATAGTATAAATAAATTATATAGTGAACTATATCACAAATTGAAAACTATTTATATAAATAGTGAACTAACTACTTGCTTGATATAATGAATTTCACACCAAAATTGCGTAATAGTGAACTATTTATGAATATATTTAACTATATATAATAATGAACTATTGTTGAATATAACAAGTATAGTTGATTGTTTGTGAATAAAATTAACTATATAAATGATTAATATTTATTTGTAGCTAATTAGTACACATGGATATAGTTATATATATATATACAATATATAATAGTGAACTATCTTATGCGTAAATATATTTTGTGAAAAAATTAACTATATACATAATATATTCATATTTTCTAATTTGTGATATAGTTTACTATATAATTCATTCATTGAGTAAAAGTATAATGTAGAAAAAATAAAAAATAAATGTTTTCTTTATGTCAATTTTAAATGTAAAAAAATAATTTATTTTTATATATGACAACTTCAAATTTATTTATACAAATTTAAATGTGATAATTACTACAAGACAAATTTACATTAAACTAGTGCGGTACCCGCGCCCTGCGCGGGGAAAAACACTTAGAAAAAACAAAAATGAACAAAATCTTACAAATCATTAACAAAACAAAGTCTTATATTGCATAAATTAAACATAAGAGTTTAGAGAATACTTAAAACAATGCATAAGGTAAAGCTGATCAAGAGAATGTATATAAGTCTAATATTATATTAAGTTTGAATATATTAATTAGGATTATTAATGAAAAAACCCTTCAAATATAGATTGATCTATTTTAAACCCCTAAAGTATAATATTAATGATAAAACCCCTCATGTATTAGTATGTTAATGAATAATCCCCTCTGTCTACACACGTTAAAACCTTGAACTACCTGACATTAAAATATAATTCTACGTTTTATCTCTAAAAAAAGACATAATGTTTGCGCCAAATCCCAAATTCAAGAGTTCTTCCCATCTATAGACTTAAGTTCTAAAATACTTAGGAAGTATTGGACCATTAACAATTGTGTTGAGCCCTGCAGAAAATTTTTGTTTCAAAGACAAGATATGCTGCTTTGCTTGCAGTTTTAGAGAGAAGAAAAAAATCAAAATATGATAGCACTTGAGTTGCAACATGAAATTCTCAGAACAATAACATTTTGTAAAATCCAATTTAAGTTTAGTTTAGAAAAGAAAGCGTAAACATGAATAAAATATTACCTTGTCATCTTGCAAGCTATAGACGAATTATATCCTCTTAAACAAATTGTAGTTTGCTCGATTTTGGTTTTAATCTGAACAACCAAATCTTTTTTAATCTCTCTTAATCGACCTTTGTCATTTAGGATCTATTGCGTGTCGATTTTTAGAGATAAAACGTAGAATTATATTTTAATGTCAAGTAGTTCAAGGTTTTAATGCGTGTGTAGACGGAGGGGATTATTCATTAACAGACTAATACATGAGGGGTTTTATCATTAATTTTATATTTGCGGGGTTTAAAATGGATCAAAATATACTTGAGGGGTTTTTTCATTAAAAACCCTATTAATTAATATAATGAATTATGTTTTCAAACAATTTCATCTATGCGTTGGTAGATATAATTACCATTATTGTTGAGAATACGAAGAAACTAAAGTTTAAAGTTAGAAACAGAATATTACAGAACAACATTATAACTAATAACTAAATCAAAAATACATCAATTTCGATACATCAAACAAAACAACCACAACTTAAAAGTAGTTAACACACACATCGTCATCATCCATTACTTGCATTTCCGTGAACCAAACACAATCCTTCGGCAAAAGACTCTATATAAAAAAAAATTAAAAATAGATGTAAGTCCACAATCTCATATGGTAAGCAGTTAAAAAAAAAATTCATAACAATGTATAACTTAAATAGAAGTTTAGAGGACACTTAAATAAAGACATACAAAATAAAGATTTGGTTATGTTGCCTTATGTTTTCAATCCTTTTTTGACCATCTTATAGGCAAATACAACATGACATGTCTAGCATGTTTTGCATCTCAAAAACTAATGGTTGAGAGATAAAAACTTTGTCTAGTCTAGAGATTGTTCGTGCTATTACACACGTTATTACTTTGCTTTTTGTATGTATTAATATATCTTCTTTTTAAAAAAAAAATCATGTGTTAATATGTCAAGTGAAACTTGATTTAAACAGTTTTTTAAAATTAAATAGAATATAAAAACCAATAAAAGATCTAAAGATGATTTTCTATATATCAAAACTTATCTATACTAAAACACAATTTACAATTTGTTGTTTTGAATAAACTATAAGAAACCAATGAATGATCATTTGAACTATAGAGAAGAGAAGAAGATTAGCCAAAAAAACATAAACGTAAGAAGAATTAGTTGCATTATCAACGTAAACGTGTAGTATCTATGGATACATACTCACCATTGTTTATATATAAAACAACAAACATTGGAAAAGATAAAAAAACATTAGAGAACATTGGTTTCACTTAGATGTTAGGTTCATGTTAGGTTTCACCTATGATCTGATTACCGCTGACGTTCATGTTAGGTTTTCATTCAAAAGTAAATTGATTCAAGAGGTGAATATGTATAGTGTTTGGGACCACGTCGGAAGATCATAGTTTTATGTCCGATATTTCTAGAATGCATGAAAAGAAAAGAGGGGTAGAGTCCCTAGGAAGGTTGGGCATGGAACTTTCTTCCTATGTATTAGGTCGCATGAGGATATTTCCGAGGCAGTATCCAATTTATGTCTTCTTCTATGAAATGCCGCCTCATGATCCTTGTGTCCATCGCCTCTTCCTTTTCGCTATTCTCCAAAGATCTTTTTATTCTCTTTCTTACCTTTTGTTGGTTATTTATAAAAGAATGACAATATCTTGGCCTCTAATTTGCTATACTATTGTCTAGTCACACAGTCTATATTTTCCATTGGGTTACTTTTGCATATTTCTAAAAGTGTACGATTACAAACTGGTCTAGTATGGCAGGATTCGTCACAAAATCAATCAATTATTTCAATTAACGAATACGAACGGTACCAGTACCATAGCGCATGCCTTGTTCCATCATTTACTCATCCTGTCCTAACCCTTACCCGCGTTCTATCCCAACCCATACACATCCCGTCCCAGCTCTTACCCGCGTTCAGTCCAATCTTTACTCATCCCATCCCAGTTTTATCCATCATCATCCATTCTTAGTCGTGATGTCTCATGAAATATAAATTAACAGTCAAACATAATGTTATTTAAAAAATAAAACTGAATATGATTAAAAACATGGAATTAGACTAAATTACTTAATCGATGTTAGGATTAATTATATTGTTTTGATAAAATATTGAAAGATTTTGTTATGTATATTTTAAAAAAAAATTTGTAACGTATATTTCAATATCTTTCATTATTTTACCAAAAACTATTTAAATAAATCAAAATATTCAATTTATGATTTGAGCATAAACTATAGTTAGTGATGTTAAAAATATTTGTTAACATTGCAATAACAAACACAAACGAAAAGAAAATAGTACCTACAATTTTCCAAATGTTTTGATAATATTAATAAAATATATTATCATGAAATCCTTTCAACCAAGGCACAATCAACTTAATTTATTAATCTACAATTTGTGAGTAAGAGTAGGAGTTTTTAATTAAGCACAAAGAATTTTAATGCTATTATCACTGTGAAACCGTATCATTGGAGTAAGTTAATAGCAACTATATTGCACACAACCTTTTTTCTTAGCGAAATCATTTATTTAAAGCACATGACCTTGTCTTTTTAATAAGATACTATATTAGATGTTTACGAATATTTCCAATTCCAAATATAGCTCGAGTAAGAGGTAGATCGATATAAAAAGAGAAAGACAAAGAAGTAGTTCAAATTCTTTCATAACAAAGAATTAAACTTCCAGTGGAGAGACTATTTTTAATCGAAATTAGTGATACCCAATTCCTTTAGCTCATAACCTTGGTAGTGAATATCTTGCAAATATTTTGACAATTTTCATCAATAATTGAAGATGGGGGGTTTGAGCTTGTATTCTTTGCACTTGCAGAGTTTGTATTCTTGCAAAATGTTTGACGTCATGATGGTGAGCCTCATCAGCACGGACCACCATAACGACGTCACGAAATGTCATCCAACAGTCTAAGGCAATTGCAAGAGCATGAATGTTTTTGATTTCGATGTTACCTTTGTCGAGTTACTTGAGGATTTCAAGGTAAGAGTGTAATTGCTTCATCTTCAAACATATTTAGGTAGAGATGTTACTTACCTTGAATAAATTGAAATCAATTTATTCAATTGATTCGATGTAAAAGTTAGTAATAAATTATACCATACGAATCTCTATGGAGAAGCTCTATTTTTAATATTTCGATGCTACTAAAGTATTAATGTGACCCTCAATATATGGAAGAGCTATTTGGAGATTATACTATAGACCTCTAAAATAAAAAAAATAAGAAGAATAAAGAACAATAGTGCATAATAATATATCAGTAAAAAAAGAGATTTGATTAAACAAACCCAAAACCTAAAGACAAAATCAGTAAAAAGAAACCATAAATTCAAATTAAAAAAAAAATCAACTTAGAAACTACCAAATATTACACAGAGATTCTGTTTTTTTTTTTTCAAGGGAAGTTGATCTTTGATTCTATTTGATATTCAGTTTATATTAAAAGTCAGTTGTAATGATTCTTCTCAAAACAACTATGTTTTAAAGATTAACACAACCCACAATCACTCAACCAAACAAAACTCATTTTAAAATCACTTACCACCTCCTTGACTTAGATACCGTACACTTCTCTATTTTGAAGTTCCCCCAAGTTCATGTCTGATCTCCAAAGGTTCCAAACTCTACAATGTTCATTTCATCGTTGTTTCTAACATCATATATTTGCTTCTGAAACCTATCTTTGGCTACTCTGTTCTCTTTTATAATTTAACCGGTATCGGATATTTCTTGTCTTCCAAGTCGATATTCTAACCACTCATTATATTTGAGTTAATTCTCTACGTAGATTAAAGAAACATATCTAATATCTTTCGGTCACACTATTATCATTTACCCCAATCAATCTTTTTTACCCTTCCTTTCATCCTAATCTCGGTCACATTCTATTCGTCAGTGTCTAAAATCTATTTTATTATATCAACTTGTAGACGTGCATAAAAAATAATGTTTTTTTTAATTGAGTTAGTAATGTTTACCTTGTACAACGTAAGAGTTTTACATTCACTGTGTTCTCCCATTTCATTTTCTCGGATCATTTCTTTATGTACACCTCTTTCTTTTTACCATATATATCTTCACCGTTAAATCTCGATTTCCAAACTTCAAACCAATAATTAAAACATACATGGACCAGCTTACCCCATATCAGTGTCTGATCCATGTTACAATACACTTAATGTAATCTATTAGTTTGGTATGACATATAATATCGAGTTTGAATGCCTAATCTCTCATACTGATTCTTGCTTTTCTCCTTCTAGATTTTTTAGCTTACCCATTAGAGTTAGCAACTTTATTTCAAACTATTAACATGTAGTATAACAACAATAAACAAAAGAATTCTTAGATGAGAATCATCATATTTAAATCAATATAGGAGACAAACCAAACTTCATGTCTCAATACAAAACTCAAAATTTATAAATAGTAAGATATCCAAAAACAGATAATTTCAAAGAAAATAAATTAAGAAAAAAATGATATAGAGAACACAAACTATAAATGTATTTTAGCTCATACATAACAATTTAGAACAGTAACAACAATGTCAAACTAATTTATGAGAAGCTCAAAACTATAAAAAGTTTAACACCAAAGCAATCATATATGTAAAATATACAAAAAATACTTTGGCATGGTTTTTCCCCTATCAACAATAAGATCTCCTCGACATTATGTCATTTTGATATAATAACTTGACCGATAAAGTTCTTCTTGATTTTTTCGTTCTAGTCTCTACATAAAATATTTGAGGGATATGATTTTCCCAGCAAGCCGACCTTATCAAATTCATATGAGATATTAATTTTTCATTCTTTGACACTACTAACATATTACAAATTATAGTATATGCACGGAAGAATTAAAAAGCATAAATAAGTTATAAAAAAAAGAAAGCGGTACACAAACGAAGAAAATATGGTTAACAAAACTACATTGAAATGAAAACAGAGAAGAACAACAAATATCTTTGTAATCTTCTTCATTACCATCCGCTTTATAGTATACGTCTTAGTAAGAACAAATCTCATGCATATGATAACGGATCAAAGTTATGGATTCAAAGAATGGTATGTACATGTTAGATTTAGTCTAGACAAATAGGAATCCAAATAAAAAATCCATGTAGATGAATATAAAAAAGAACCTAAATAGATGATATTTAAAATTTGTAGGTAAATCTACATATAATTAACATATTATAAACACTACAAAAAAGTAATATAAAAATAGATAAATAATAATCGTCGATGTAATAGTTTCTTAATTTTTAATAAAAAAATAAAAAATCCAGACGTTAAAAAAAATAGATAGATAATAGAAGAAACGACGTATTGATTTAGGTTATTAGCACGGCGAATCTGCAACGAAAAATATAAAAAAAACAAAGAAAATCATTTGATATCATTACTAATATTATATATGGAATACAAAAATATGTGTAATGGATGAAGTTCTTGAGGTAAACTTCTTTTGCTATTTTCGTTTAGAAACTACTAATATTACAAATATGCAAAGAACTTATCAATGAAATAATACAAAAACTCACACGTGAAAACATGAATACAATCTATGAAAGAAATCATATATTATCAATACTTTATATTAACACGTGAAACCTATAAGACATAAGAACACAAAACACATCAATAATGGAACAAACCAAAAACAATAAAACGATACAGCGTATATAAATTATAGAACCAATAGTATATATAAGAACATTAAGAAAAAACTTAAAACAAAGCCATAAGAAAAACGACAGGACCTGGGAAATTAAGAGAATCATAAAAGTAATGATGGGTGTTGTTGGTTGCAAAACCCTAGGACTTTCATACGACCTCATAACACGTGAATGACTTGATAAATAGGAATACAGTTGAGGAGAGCACAACCTATAAAACTGAAATTAACCATATCAAATCTATAGTATACTCTTTAAAGAGTATATAAAAGACAAAATGATAAGACACACTGATCGAGACGATAATAAAATCGCACGTTAGTCTGGATCAAAAGAAAGTCAAATATGATCCATGTATTCAACAGTGTCAATACATATTATAGTAAATGCTTTTCCTAGCCACAATACATGCACATCAAGATTAAAAGACATGACTTCTACAACAAATTGAGTGAAGCTTAGAACTTGATAAAGATCATGCTTTAGAGCAAAGCCATCAATTTTCTCAAATACAGTTTCTCTCATAGAACATACCGAGCAGAACCCGAGTCGGACAAAGTCATACAAATAATACACTTCTTTACAAAATCTAGCTTCCTACGTTCAAAGAGGACTCTAATTTCGAAACTAACGGATCAGAACACACTAAGAAGAACCCAAGTCAGACAAAGTTATCCAATGTTAGAGAAGCTCTTGCGGCTACCACTTTTGCTTTCTCTTTCTCAAGAAGAGCTTCGATGTCTAAGCACTTCAGCTTAAAGTCCTTGAGTATACTTGAATCAAGTCTCACCATTCTGCTATTCTTCCTTTCTATTCTTTACTTCCTCCAGCTTCTTCTCCAATCAATCCACCTTAAAGCCTGCATCTTTCACGTATGTTAGTGCACTCTCTGCTTCAAAACTTCTATAAAAACTCACCCGCATACTTCATGTCCTCGTAGGTAGCTGGTATAATCCACGATTTCAATTGTACTGGTAAATAAATAGTCCAAAGAGACTTTTAAAGACACAAACTAATTATGTCAAAATATGATCACGAAATACTTGCTCCTCCTTTACGCATATGATCCTAGAGAAGAAGAAGAGATGATTATGTCAAAATTCAGAAATTTTCAAATATAAAAAACGACAATGAGTAATTTGTGCACAAATGTGTGATCACCTTCATGAGGCATTGCCACGAAGCAAATGAAGGCAAACCTGACACTACAACTGTATACTGCAAAACATCAAATTAGAGATTTCTCCTAAAACTTTGGACACATTAATCTAATCATGAACATCATATGTTTCCCGGTAATCGGATCTCCTAGATAGTCCACGCCCAGGACCACCATCGCAACTACCACCACTGTAACTACCATGAACATCATTTGATGAACGTCTCCCGCCATGAGCTAGTTCCACCTACAATGGCCAACATGCATCAAATAGAATTAGTGACCAGACAAATAACAAATTTTGTGTCAAAACTATGTAATTTGATGATTATTAACAAACCCGTAATCAATTCCTATCAAAATCATATCCATCACGACCATGAATTGCGTCTTAAAACATCCAGAGCATCCTCGAACTAAATCAAATAAATCATATATATTGGCTGGGTTTTAAATAGCAAATAGCGAACCATAGCAATGTCGTGGGTGCTTTCCGCTATTCGCTATAGCGATAATAGCGATCGCTTTGTGTATCAACGTTAAAGAATCAATAAGAGAGTGCAAATAATATAACCAACAAACTCAAATTCAAACAAACGATCCAAATTCAAAAACAATGAAATACCAAATCCAAAAATAATAAAACATACGATTCAATCCAAATCCAAAAACTATAAAAAATGAAATCATAATTCTAATCTAACAACCTAATAATCAGAATCATGGTCTACAAGATTATCATACTCGACATCATCATCAATAGCAAAATCAGCATCTCCTAAATCATTTTCTTAACTTAAATTTGTAAATATACTCGAATATTCTCAATTATGTTAATTAAAACCAATAACATAATTTATTTCTCTCGAAACACATTGTTTTGGTGACCTTTTACATATATCTCGCTATAGCGCGCTTTCATAGCTTTTCAATATAGCGTCAATAGCGCGCTTTCATAGCTTTTCAATATAGCGTCAATAGCGCCGATAGCGGTCGCTTTGTGTAAACTACATGGCTATAGGGTCTTGTGGCGATGGGAACATCGCTATGGGAGCTATTTGCTATAGCGAAAAAATAGCACGCTATTTAAAATCCAGTATATTGGATTAAATCCTTCCGTGTAATGGGTGCACTATCTAAAAAAAAGTAAGCAGCCTATTAAATCAACGTATAAAACCCTGTAATCAGATGATGGAAGAATCAAAACAAAACCTAATAAACATCAATCAAAAACTAACAAAATATTAATAAACACAAAAGGTTTGTGGAAAATATATTAAGATGAATCTACTACTTTGACAACTACTTTGACCCAATTCGTATAAAGCATCATCTTTGTAATCTCAAGTTGTCCTTGCCTTCCTCTTCATTTTTTCTTTCGGATATTCAAGTTTATGTTTCGATGCAAGAGTTGTTGGATATTCTAGAGAAGCATTGTTACGGATTTAATGATTGGAACATCTTCCCAAATTCTTTAGTGAAAAACGTATTTAAGTTGTTTCTGTAATACCTCGTAGGTTCGTCTTTTGTAGTTTTGCTCCCAACAAATAAACAGTTCTCTGAATTGCAGAAAGGAAGTTTTACTTGGAAGTTGTAGGTTAGTGTGGTTAGATATATTTGTTCAAAGTATAATCTCTCGAAGGTTTTGTTCACAAACCACGTCCTTTCTTTGTTACCAAATTGTTGCCACTTCCAATATTGTTACACGCATGTGGAATGAGATCAATAGAAAAACAGATCAATGACAATATTAAGATTGTTGAATGAGTACACTTTGCAACAAATCCGATTGTTATTGAGGTAACGGGCTTTGATGGTTTTCCAAAAAGAAAATGATATTAATCTTTTCGATAGAATAATGCACTTTTGCTTTGCATGCAATGGCTATTTCATATAAAAACTTTTTAATTTATATAATTAGAATTACATAGGAAAAAACATGTAATACTCACAGGTCCGAAACCACATGATGTAATCTTAAATTAGTCCCAAAAACCACATGAACCGTTGACTCTAAACCAATTAAGGTATTGTGTTGTTCGCCTTTATAAAATATGTTATTGCAACTCCTATGTCCAGCCATTGGTAGTAATCTGATTCTCTGTTTGTATTAAAAATCACAAGGGTGCATTAGCCCTAAAAGCAAATACCACCAGACTATAAGGGAGTTATCAAAAAAAAAAAAAAATTATTGTGTTGTTCACCTTTATCAAACCGGTTGATATTATTCCAAAAAATACCAACAAACTCTATTCAAAACAATTAAAATAAAAACAGAAATACAATATTAATGCTAAAAGTCCAAACAAAAGTTGTACCGAGTTTTACTCGTCTCACATGCCTCTATACGGTATAATCAACTGCAAAAATAGAATGATTGTAAGCAAACATTATTCAAAAAAGTTACGAATCAATGTATAGAGACTAAAATAATAATGTTAAACAGACTAATGTTTCGTAAAGTCATTTCTTTCTGCGAAACTTTAAACCATAACGAAATAATAAAAACCACGTGAGTTACTACGAAAACAAATTTGGAAAATCGAATATTAGTGTAATCAACTAATCACAATAGATAAAAAATGGCCGATAAAATTAAACAATTTATAATAGAATGGTAAAGGGCTAGTACAATTAAAAATGAAACAAAAACTACAAATAACAAAAGAAGAATAAGAAAAACAAATACCTTGTCCTAAATGCTTCAACCAACGGGGGATTTTGGATCAAGCAAAACATCAGTGTAACTAAAAGTAGTTGATATACTCATCTCACCTAAGAGAAAGAAATAACATAATAACAACAACATTAGACTTTACTTGCGTCACAAGACTTTCACATCGATTAATGTTAACAATCCGAGCAATCACATCTACACATAGATCCTCTGCTTGGAAGTACTACAAAGTAATGGAAAAGGAGAGCATTTAAGCACTTTAGGGTTCACCGAGTCTCGAGTGTTCGTATTTTGGTCTCAACTTCCCGCTGTCTGACATCAAGAATAAACTAAACAAATATGACGATAAAAAGTATGAGAACCATAAGAATGAAAACATGAACCGAAACAAACTTAGAAAGACAAAAAAAATCATAAACATGTGATATATCATGGTTTTTACCGGTTTTCGACCATGATATAAGTCTTTTTATCGAGTCTTTTCGTTGTATTTCGAGTCTTTTTAGTGTCTTAACAGGTTATTACACGTGAGGAGCTTATATGGTGAATACGGTGCATTTTGAAGCGTAAACAAGGTTGGAGCCGGATTTTGCAAGAAAAGAAGTTGATATGAAGCAGCATGTCGATCGACAGCACCAAGAAGGACGATCGATCGACAGCTACATTGAAGCCTGTCGATCGACATACACATAGACGATCGATCGACAGGCCAGCGCAGAAACCGACCTAAATACGTTTTAAAGAAGGAAATTCGCCAGTTAATGGGCCGAAAGCAGCAATAGACCGTCATAAAAGCTCACCACGAGTTTTACCTCTATTAATAGTTTATTTTAGGTTTTTAGAGGGGACTTTGAGTTTTTACTTAAAAAAGTTTAGAGAGAGATTTTTAAGGTTTTTAGGGAGACAAGTTTACTTTACACTTTGAGATTCTTCGAACCCTATTGTAATTCTTCTTCTACTCTTTCTTTATGCATTATTATTCAGTTATGATTTGCTTTGCTGCCATGTCTGAGTAGTTTGCTTGTTAGGTTTAGGGTAGTTCGAATGGAATGATGATGAATTGTTAGGGTAAACTCACTTGTTAGGATTATCTGTTAGGTTCTTCACCTAGATTGCTTTAACTCTGATTTAGAATTGATCACTCTAAATTAGCTATCTTAGGTTGATAGATTGACACGAAAGTGTAATTGATTAGCCAGAACTAGATCTTAGGTGAGCAAAATTACTTATTCGCAAAGAAATTTGGTTTAGGGATTTGTGAACAAAT